>JAUIMM010000578.1:2200000-2415000 GCA_031769625.1 Taudactylus pleione
GATAAACCCATTGCTGGCCCTTCCCACATTGTATAATCCTCAAGTCCCTCTTCTGTTGTGGGCGGGGAGCAGGGTCGTAACCAGGGTTTTGGGGGCAAGGCTTTGTGGGTTCCATTCTAACCACCCCACGGCCATCGCTTCTGGGTAACAGGGTGCCCTGCTGCCAGAATCGCTTGTGCAGTGCTATCCGGGGCATCCTGCGGCCACTCCAGACGGGAACACTGCACTTACCGGTGCTGCTGGCCCCACCCCCTTTTGCGCAGCATCATGACATCATGACATCACACACTCAGGGGGCCGGTCACAGTGTGCATTTGTGCCCTATTATGGGCCTGGTGGGGAGTCTGAGGAAGTAACTGGGAAAGCTGTGTCTATAAGGTCACATTGGGCCCTTGATGATAGAAGATACAGTGCTGGTTTCTGTCACAGGTACACTGCATATTGTCACCTGACTGTAGCCAGCTCGATCATACTAAAGAAAAAAATAACTCATAAAAGACCTGTCACTATCATCATCCTCATCCTCAAGTATTAGCTGTGAGAAAATACATGAATACATAATAATCCCTCAGACTCTGAGGTGAAAATTGGATTCTGATCATAATGGATCAATTTCTGAGGTGGGTGCTTGTTCAGGACAGTCTCCTCGCAGGGAGGCCAGCTCAGGCAGAGACACAAAGGTCCCTGATATTACCTGTAGTAAGCAAACACATTTGGGAACCCATTCTCTGCATAAGGGATGAAGTGACTGCTGCCTCATCTCACTAATACCCCTTTTACACTGGAACTAAAGCCCGGGTTATTGCAGGGTTAACCCGGGTAGCTCCTCGGTGTAAAAGGGGAGTGACTCGGCAATCCAACCCAGGTAAATAGCAGGGTTTAACACAGGAGTAACCTGTGACACCTTGCAGTTTGAACAGCGCGCTCTGGGTCACGATGACCTGGAGTGCACCGCATGCCGGCCGATTGATCCGGCCTCAGTGGCGCTTGGAGATGACATCTCCATGCGTCCACTTAAATGCCGGAAAAGCCGGGTCTATGCAGACCCGATTCCGGTGTGAACGGCGCCAACTTGGGAATGTCCTAGATCCGCGCCGGCTAAATTCCGGGTCTGTTCCAGATTAGAACCCTGTTCCAACTTCAGGTCAGACCCGGAATTTAGGTGTAAAAGGGGTATAACACTTTCCCTTCCTGATAATTCCCACATACTGATTGGGAATCCTAATGGCAGCTAGAGCCGCCCTTGCAATCTGCTAAGACACCACCGCCTAACCTACACTCCTCGCACTGGGCTTTGCATGAGCATTCCAAGGCGAGTATAATTTCTAACCAGACATTCAGGTCTGTACTTATGAAAGAGCATTATATGGTGCTCAGGAGTATCATAGCACTGCCCGTTGTGACATTTCTTTTCTTCCAGGATATTGAAGCAGCTCTTAAATGCAAAATCTTAAGAGGTATATATACTAATATACTAAAGTGAGAGTTTTAGAAGTGGAGATGTTGCCCAGAGCAACCAATCACACCGAAGGCAGCGTCCGAGGACGCAAAAGTGTAAAACCTCATAAAAGTATGAGCAGACGACCATGCGGCAGCCTTACAGAGCTGTTCTGCAGAAGCCCCACAGCGTGCTGCCATGACATCCCCACCGACCGGGCAGAATGGGCCGTCACCATGGCAGGGACAGGTAGGTTCGCCATAAGCCTGGTGAATGGTGATCGAAGCCAGCAGGCTATGGTCTGCTTAGTAGCTGGCCAACCTTACTTGTGAAAATCGTACAGTACAAAAAGATTCAGACTTACAAAACCTCTTAGTCTGTTTGACATACAAATGGAGAGAGCCCTCACCACATCCAACAAAGCCTCAGGGTGAGATGGATCTGAAGACTGAAATGCAGGAACCACAATTTCCTGAGTGAAATAAAGCAGGGACACTACCTTAGGAAGGTAGCCTAGGCGAGCCCTTAAGACAGCCCTGTCAGAATGGAGCGACACGAGAGAGCGCTGAAATCAGACCCTATGACCCAACACGATGGCCAAGAGAAACAGCGTGGGTCAACACAAAATCGACTGTCTGCAACGGTTCAAATGGAGCCGACTGGAGAGCCCAGAGTTCCAAGGAAAGATTTCAGGGAGCCACATAAGAAAAACTGTGCCTGCACAGGAAGCACATCCTGGAAAAACAAAAAAGTTCCCACTTCAGGAAGCAGAGCTATTTGTCTTTGATAAAGGACAGGCAAAGCCAAAACCTGGACCTTTAAGGACGAAAGCCCAAGTCCATACCTGTTCGTAGAAAGTAAAGTATCCAGGAAAGATGAAAAGACCTGGGATTTCTGGCTTGCAGCATGGTCTGAACAACTCCTCTAGAGAATCCCTTGGCTCTTAGGATGGAAGTCTCAAGAGCCACCCCGTCAAAGCGAGCCTGGCATGGTCCGGATGTAGACATGAGCCCTGGGACAGCAGATCGGGCCACACCGGAAGCCGTAGAGGAGAGTCTGACAGGCCCAGGAGATCTACGTACCAGATGCGACAAGGCCAATCCGGAGCCACCAGTATCAGAGTGTCCCCTTCCACCTTGAACTTGCGAAGGACCCGAGGAATCATGGAGATTGGAGGGAAGACATAAATCAGTGGAAAGGTCCAAGGAACGGCCAGTGCATCTACCGGGAGAGCTCCCGGATTCCTGGCACGGGAGCAATAACTCGGAAGCTGGTGATTGTAGCGAGACGCCATCATTTTGATGTCTGGTAGGCCCCAGTGATGGACTAACAGCTGGAAGACATCCAGATGTAATGCCCACTCTCCTGCATATACGTCCTAATGACTTGATGAAGACTGCGGACAGTGCTGGAAGATGTCGCTCTGCCTAGCAAAGAATTTTGCCTACCCCTTTGACTGCGAGTGCCACCCTGGTGTTTCATGTAGGCCACTGCAGTTGCATTGTCCGACTACATCTTCACTGGACATCCCCAAAGGAGGTGCTATGCCTGACACAGAGCCCAGTATACGCCCCAAAGCTCCAGAATGTTTATGGAATGCTGGCTTTCCTGATGCGTCCAACGGCCCTGAAAGGTGAGCTGACAAGTTACCGCCCCCCACCCCAGAAGGCCTGCATTGGTAGTGAGAAGGACCCAGTCCTGGAACCAAAAGGGGCGTCCCTTGTCCAGATGAGAACACTGAAGCCACCACAGTAGGAAGAGACGAACTTCCTGAGGGAGACAAAGTCTGAGCCCTGAGGTTTGGACAAGACTTGATCCAACGCCTCAGAATAAGTCCCCTGGAGAGGCCGGGAGTGAAACTGTCCCTACTCCACCATGTTGAAACCAACTACCTCAGAATTTGCATGCATGAGTGAATGGAAACTCGACGCAGACTGAGAAAGTTGCGAATTTTGGTTTGCAATGACAAGATCCTGTCTGGAGGAAGCAAGACTGGGTACTGGAATCCTACAAAACTTCCAGGTGGAGCATCTCCTGGGATGGAGATAGCTTTGACTTCTTCCAGTTGATTATCCATCCATGTGAATGAAGAAGCTGTATGGTCAGATGGTTGTGATCTCTGAGCACCTCTGGAGATTGCACTAATAGAAGCAAGTCATCCAGGTATGGTAAAATCCTGCTGCCTCTGCATCGTAGATGTGCAGCCATGACCTCTGTGAACAGACGAGGATCCGTGGACAGACCAAAGGGTGGTTGGTTTGTACCGCAAACCTGAGGAAACTTTGGCAATTGGCTCGTATAGGGACATGTCCAAAGACGCCATAAAGTCCCATGGTTCCAAAGCGAAGATGATGGACCCAAGGGACTCCATGCAGAATTTGGGAATGCCGAGAACCTTGTAAAATAAAGGATTAAATAAATAAAAGTCGGAGGACCACCTGAAGTAGCCCCCCTAATAACCGGTGCCCAGCTCCTGCCGGCACCAAACTCAAACTGGCTGGGATATAGAGGAAAGGAGATTGTGGGTAAATGTCATTAACAGTTTGGGTATAGTCTGGAGAGGAAAGACTGGGCATCAGAGTTGTCCCTGTGTCCCCAAGTGGAGGAAGAAGAAAATGATCAGGCTCATACTGTATGTTCAGAGACGCATGAGACTAATCTAGACGAGTGCCTGGGAAATGTAGAATGATGAGCCATAGATGCCTGTATATGTGTTAATGCGATTATTGATAATTATAGAACATTCAAAATTTTAATTGAATTAAAAAAAAAAAAAAAAAGTGCCTCCCATGCCGCAACCGTTAAACACGGCTGTCTCTTACCTGTCAGATTTCCTGACTCAAAAGGATTATGGCAATTTCCAACATCTGCCACTAGTTGTCACTGCAGATACATTTCTGTAGCAAAAGACCTCAGTTGTGGCATTGCCACTGAAATACAGGAATGTGTGGAGGAGTGAAGGCCATGCTACTTATGCCTGAAGTAATAAATTACCTCATAGATTAGGCTAACCCACTATGGTTAAGTAACATTACATTTTAAATGACTTGGGGCAATATTCATTATGCATATATTCCACATTTGACTCCTAATGTTCTAAATCACAGGTTCTCAAACTCGGTCCTCAGGACCCCAAACAGTGCATGTTTTCCAGGTCTCCTCATACAATCACAAGTGAAATATTTATCTCCACCTGTGGACCTTTTAAAATGTGTCAGTGAGAATGATTACACCTCTGCACTTGCTAGGAGACTTGCAAAAAGTCACCTGTGTGGGGTCCTGAGGATGGAGTTTGAGAACCACTGTTTTAAATGAATGAGAAACAACCTGTGGCACCACAGGTATGTCTGACAGGGCTTGCTGGTACATGTAGTTCCACAACAATTTGGCTACTGAAGAGAAACATGAAAATAAAAAAATAAAAAGTTTCATTTGTTGAATATGTTTATTCATAAAGAAAACTTATTTCCAACAGGATTAAATCATTTCAGCAAAAGAATGGAAAGTGTAGACCCCCTGACCTGTGAAGTAATCACCCAATAAATTAGAACCCCCTCCCCCCTCCCCTATTAAATTTCCAATCAATAGGACAGAACAGCTTCTATAGAAGCTCCATCGTATTATTGTACAAGATACCTGCAGCGAAAATGCTACGGAGATCCAGCGTCTGATCCAGGAATATACAAAATGTTACACTCATACACTATGTACAGGAACCACATCCAGATTCAATTTAGGAAGAGATGCAGGGATTTGGCCCAATACTGCACCTTCCCTCATCCCCAGGTTACTTGTGAAAAAAAATCCAACACTCTGAGCTATCACCCTGTCCGCTGTAATCAGCCTGAATGTTACACGCAGGGCACAGCTTGCAGCATTCACGGATGACGGCAGATAAAATACATATACAAAAGAAAAAAAAGTGCTGCAAAAATGATGTAGTGACCGCATGCTGAACCATTCACTGTCTTGTCAGCTGGAAACCTTCCTTTTTTACAGAGAGCAATGGGATTTACTAACACACGTTATGTTCACAGCACGAAAGTGCTCAGCAGTAGAATTTCACGTAAAGAAAAATCCCCCGACAGCGACAGCCGGAAACGTTCTGATCAAGTCTATTCTAATGTCACCGTCACCTACACACAGCGGGTGGGCTTGGGAAAGATCTAGCTATGAAGTCTCGGGGGAACGGTCAGGCTGCATACCAATGTATATAGTTCCGCCCACTGAATGGAGGCTCTCACGGCGTGTAGGCATTAGGGCCTGTTTAAGGGTATAAAAGTGAATCAATATAACGTGAATGTTAAAAGACAGCCAAGAGACCTTGGCCTAGGCTTACACCAGACCTCATATTAAACAGCTTCTAAGTTGACGTCATAATAGGAATTCTTGCTGGAAACATCTTCATGCTTCGTGGAATTGGATATTACTTTGACCATTTGAATGCTAAATTCAGCCCTTCCAGAATCTGCCTTATGTCGTAATATAATTGAAACAATTAGGTTTGTTAAAAAGCTTGTATAAAACTTTGTCTAGGTACTGGACCTATGGATTGGCCTCCGTGAGAGAATAAAGGCCCAACCAGAGCTAAACGTAACACACCTCACTTTTGACATCTCATCTCAGACATTAGGTACAACACTGTAATATTGCACAAGGCTCTCCCATCTGCCTCCAAGGAACCAACAACAGTTGCCACTGTGGGGCGCCAAACTACTTACTCCTTCTACAGAAGGGAACGTGTCCGCAATCTCTCTGCCGGGTTTATTCCTCAACCATTTATTTATAATCATTTCTTACCTACTTCATATAAAACTTTAGTGTTGATTTGTTTAATAAGGAAGCAGCGGCCTAGTGTTGGCATTTATTATGTTACCTAATGCAATAAACTGCAGAATAAAAAGGGATTAAACAAAAAAAAAAAATGTATAGTAATGAAGAATGCTACTAAACTGCTTATCCCACTAACCCGCCTAAATGGGACGCCAGCCCCTTGGGTCAACGTACTGAGGCAAAACAATTTGGAATACTGACAATCCTTTTGCCACTTTGTGTGAGGGGAAAACCATGACCTCACAAGGTCAGGCGGGGACAGACGTAGTGTCAGTCCTGTACAATCCCACAGCAGCAGCAGAAGACCCCAACCGACCACTCTCCAACCCACCACCCCAAGTGGCTACTTCTCCTGTGCAAGTGGAGACTAAGTCGCAGTCCAGATCGGAGATGGCATGGAAGCGTGGATAGAAGGGGGGACTCAGACCACCATAATCCGAACTTCATCATTTTCATCCACACGGTAGAAGAAGGGGATGCAGGGATTGTGGAGGAGGAAGCCGGGACGTTCCTGTGGGTTCTGAATGTCACGCAGGAGCTGCATGATCTGCTTGGCAGTGGCATCTTGGGAGCTTGGGGCCATGCTTGCCGCTTCTTGGGGTGAGGACCCATGAGATGTCCTCTGTGCCGTCTCCTCTTCACCGTCCTCTGCTAAGCTGACCTCCTCCAGCGCTGGAAGGACAAGGTGCCGTCTCGTTATTAGTTATAACATGGGATTCAATCAGTATACGAATTAAATTACTTAATTTTCTGACAAGCAGCTTTTAAAAGTATTATGTGAAAACTATAGATTAGAATCAGAATAGACTGTAGATCGTTACATCTTGCAGAACAACAGGATAATTATTAACACTTTAGGACACAAATTGTAGAAGTCTGAGATTATGTTCTGCACTCACTGTTGTGCAGATAAAGCAGCTACATAACTGATAGCTGAAACTAACCAATTATCCATAAGGTTGTTATGACATGTAAAACTACAATATTCTCTCTGCCCCGGCCCAAAGTCCCTTCTCCCTTTCTGCCCCGGCCCAAAGTCCCTTCTCCCTTTCTGCCCCGGCCCAAAGTCCCTTCTCCCTTTCTGCCCCGGCCCAAAGTCCCCTCCCCCTTTCTGCCCCAGCCCACAGTCCCCTCCCCCTTTCTGCCCCAGCCCACAGTCCCCTCCCCCTTTCTGCCCTGGCACCAGGTCCCCTCCCCCTTTCTGCCCTGGCACCAGGTCCCCTCCCCCTTTCTGCCCTGGCACCAGGTCCCCTCCCCCTTTCTGCCCTGGCACCAGGTCCCCTCCCCCTTTCTGCCCTGGCACCAGGTCCCCTCCCCCTTTCTGCCCTGGCACCAGGTCCCCTCCCCCTTTCTGCCCTGGCATCAGGTCCCCTCCCCTCATCTCCCTGGCATCAGGTCCCCTCCCCTCACCGCCCTGGCACCAGGTCCCCTCCCCTCACTGCCCTGGCACCAGGTCCCCTCCCCTCACTGCCCTGGCACCAGGTCCCCTCCCCTCACTGCCCTGGCACCAGGTCCCCTCCCCTCACTGCCCTGGCACCAGGTCCCCTCCCCTCACTGCCCTAGCACCAGGTCCCCTCCTCTCACTGCCCTAGCACCAGGTCCCCTCCTCTCTCTCTTGGCTTCGCTCGCTTCACCAGGATCCTGTGTTTTAAAGCTGCCACTTACACCCGAGAACTGTCCGATTAGCGCAGCAGGAACTCAAATACTGTAATGCGCAAGAATGTCATCGGTCACATGTGCGCGCTGACTATGTACATTTGCAGTGCCTGTGTCAGCTCGTGTAGTGCGGCCAATTCCAGCCTGGAAGTATCACATGCGCGTGGCGGTTCTGCGAGTACTCATCTGTGTGGAGGTTCCGGGCCCTGGTGTGTTATGCCTTTGGTATCTGGTGTCGTCTGTCGCTGGTGCCAGTGAGATCTGGGGGCGCACGTGCCTTCCTCTGACTACGCACGCGGGAGGCAGACATTTAGCAAGATGATAGAGTAGATTCCACGAGAAACAATTAGTCTACAACCTATAGTGTGATAATGTGGCCTTTAACATATTTATTGTAATATTTCCCCTATTACAATTTTTTATATTTTTTCAAAGGCTTAAACAAAAAATACATTGAAATGATGTTTAAATTAAAGTGGGGCTATATAAATAAATAATAATAAAAAAGGATTGCGCTTGTAATGAATTAGAACCCTAATGTCTATATCTTGGTCACGGATTATTCCGTTGTAGAAGAGAACATTTTCTGTGTCTTGTCTGCAATATGTTTCTCTAGTAACGCCCTCCATCTGCTGCAGAGCCCAAAAACTGCTGTACAGCAATACAAACAAATCAACAAGAGCGCCGATCAGATTGGTTTTCTTCACTTTTATGTACATAAAATATTGGTCCAGACCTGAGCCAGCCCATATGCATTCACAGCATTAGAAACAGCAAAAAATAGTGCGAATGGTTAATGGAAACTGTAGGAAACAAGCTTTTTATATTTGTTTTGGATTCAGGCGAAACACAAAAGGAAAACTTTAAAAAAATTAAAGCATTTAATTGATGGAAGGAAATGTAAGTTAATGACATCAGGGGTTCTATAAAGCAAGCTGTGGCCAGGCTGAGTTTCTCGGTGCAACAAATGTTCAAGAAAAAATTATGAAGTTGCGGAACTGTGTTCTAAAAAAAAAAAAGGCTAGCCAGCCAGTGGCGACAACCACGGCACAGCTAGGTGGGCTTTTAGTAAAGGTGTAATGAGTTGTGTGTTGGCAATACAGGATTCATTAGTAGTGGCAACAACCAATCATGTGCCCCTGATCCAGTCCTAATCATATTACCCAGTCTGTTTGTCACAGGTTTAACTGATCAACGCTGGATTAACAAAAATTGCAGAGCATAGCATCACAGTAAAGCTGCATACACACACACACAATGATTTTGTTACCAACGATTTTATGAACGATTTTCTGTCAGATAATCTGTCAGATTTTTTAAAGTGTAATGAACGATTTTTTGAACTACAAACGATTTTTGTAACTTATATAATCATATGGGAAAGGGGAAATGGGAAAATAGATCCCGCACAGGAGTAAGGATAAGAAAATAATGTAATAAAACCAACAGTAAATGATTCTTGGTATAAATCCGTATTCGTAAGCAGAATGTTGGTGGTGCTCCCAGGAATCAATGAAATAACATATCTCAAAAATATTTTTGCTAGAGCAAAAAAAACAAAAAGAAAATGAGTGCCCCAAAAAGGAATTTTTTTCTTTTTTTGCTCTAGCAAAAATATTTTAGATTTTTGTAACTTCCCTTAATGAAAATCGTTCAGTTGGTCAGTCAGAATGAACTACAAACGGGAACACGCTCAGAAGCTGAACGATTTTTTCAACGATTGAACGATAACGACGTCGATCTAGTTAAATCGTTCAAAAAATCGTTACGTGTGTATGCACCTTAGAATTAGGTTTCTGAAAGTTTTTTTGGGGAGTAACTAATAGTCAGAAGTCATCCCTGCAACCCTACCTTCCTCGGATGTGATGTCCATCTCCACCGGCCTTTCTGCACTCAGCGCCAACTCTCCCAACTCTTTGGAACTTCTTGTCACTTCCATATATTTTTTGTACCATTCGTTCCGCTCAGTAACCAGTCTCATGACCAAGACCTGCAGTTCCAGCAACTTGGCCTGTGCACAGACAAAAGAAATGATGCACTAATTGCTCAGTGTCTTGGCATCCCACTGGGTCCAGCACCAGGGACACTTACCTTCATTTCCTCTTTATCCTGAGCCAACCGACTGATGTATTCCTCCTTCTCTGTGTGACGCTGTTTCAGGATGGCCCTCTGACTCTGATAAAGTGCAATGTACTCGCCTAAAAAGGGAGAATATTGCCTTCAATGTAGAGCGGTGCAAAAAAAACATTAACCGCCATCACTTTGTCTACTTTGTTACTTCAGCTTCTTCAGTCATAATTTGTGATCTTTTGAATATATTTAACTTCTTTCTACCTTCAAATCGACTCTGCACAACGATGGCATAGGGGCATTCATCCTCCACTTATGTTCCTCACTTTTTGGGTGGTATTCAATTGTTATAGTGCGCCCGATCTCTCGTCTAAAGTGACAGGAGATTGCAGGGCGCTATTCAATTGATGCCGTTTTCGCGCTTATCGCGCCCAAAGTGGTCGGGTTTAGCCGCGTAAAATGGCTACCCCCAACCAAACTGCTGGGCGTGAGCGCGAAAAGTGCTGTTTGGGCGCCCAAACATGTCACTTTTCGCCCATTTCAGCTCGCACCCCCCCCCCACCCCCCTGGGGCTGTGAGCTGAAATGGTGCACTGGCAGCTGATCGCACCCGACAGGAGCAACAATTGAATAGCGCCTGTCGGGCGCGTAAAGGGGCGAAACAATTGAATACTGCCCTCTGTGCCCCCCCCAATTATTTTTGAGTAGAACTTTCACTAGACCAAAGCCATTAGGCACTAACCAATAGTGTCAGTCTCCCCCGACAGCTGTATACACCGATGTTCCAACTCTTCCACCCGTTCCTTGAGCTCCACCCGCTCCTGCATCAGGTCGGTGAAGCGGAACTAAAATCAAATGAAAAAAAGAGATGAATAAAACAGATACAGGGGTAAACGCAATAGCAAAAGTGGACATCCATTTAGCCATACGGGCGTGATCTCACTTTATGGTCAGACAAACATATAAAAACATACTGGCCCTATGAGAGGATCGTCTTAATATCAAAAAACTTTGCTGCCCAGAAATGAAAGATCAGTATATGGTCAGTCACCCAACTAAGGAACCAGCTTGGGAGAAATTGATCTTTTCAAGGCAATTAGCTTTAATCTGGAATCCAGACATTGCAGAATGCCTGGTACTACTGACCGGTAGTATTGAATATTAAGTCACAAAATGTCATCAGTACAGATCAGTCCCCCATTATTATCAACATTTATCGATATAGTATCAGCATATTCCACAGCATTGTAGTATTGGTAATGAAACGTAATAAAACAATAGTGAGCATTAGCAAACAGACAAAGATCACAAGTGTTACTCCAGTACAGAACTATGTACACAGGTGTCATACAGCATCACAGCCGATGGTTTTCTAGGAGGTGAGAAATTGGAAACGCCAGTAATAAATAGCATTATTGCCATAGCAACCACACTTTTTCATTAGCTTAATGCTATAGTCTTTGAAACATAACACTTGGCAGCGATTATAATGGAAGGTTAATGCCACGCTGAACTGAAATCAATGGATGAAACACTAATCTGGAATATTACAAAGGGTAAGGCGGCCCCCTGATTTCTGCCGCGGCCCAGTGATGCTCGCCAAGCTCCTGCCAAGTCTGGGCACGGATACAGGCACCGCATGGCCCAGCCAGGAGCAACAAGGAAAGGATCACCAGGCAATGGCAGGTATCAGAGGGGATATGGACTGATATTATATTAATAGGACTCCATCTACAATAAATATGTTCAGCTTGGAGTAGTTATGCCATAGAATAATATTACTATAGCCTCACGTGGAAGAAGGGCTTGGGTACAAAGTTGTGGAATTACAGAAGAGAACTACAGATGTGTCCACATACATCTTACCTCCATGCGCTACAAGTCATGTTTAATATAACGCTTGAGTGCTGTGCGTCTCAGCAGCGCCAAGTGTCTTTCTGTGCGACTTTTACCTTCAAATATATCTTATTTGTAATGTTGATTAGAATATATAACGTGTCTATATTCTGTGTGCGACTGCGGCTGTATCTGAATGCAAAATGCTACGTTATGGTGCCAGCGGTTGTGACACTAACGTAGCATTTTGCATGCAGATACACCCGTAGTCGCACACACAATATAGGCATGCTGCATATCATTTACATTAGCAGAATCTGTTTGTGCATTTGAAGGTAAAAAGTTGACCAAAAAGACGCTCGGCACTACAGATTCACGCCACAGTATTACGCAACTAGAAGGGCTGTTTAAGCGCAAGAAAGTAAGATGTATGTGGATACATCTGTATGGTAAATATTACATTTCTAAAGGTGCTCTATAAGTGTCACTATGCAGTCCCCCAGTGCTCTATATATAAGTGTCACTATGCAGTCCCCCAGTGCTCTATATATATATATATATATATATAAGTGTCACTATGCAGTCCCTCAGTGCTCTATATATAAGTGCCACTATGCGGTCCCCCAGTGCTCTATATATAAGTGTCACTATGCAGTCCCCCAGTGCTCTATATATAAGTGTCACTATGCTGTCCCCCAGTGCTCTATATATAAGTGTCACTATGCGGTCCCCCAGTGCTCTATATATAAGTGTCACTATGCAGTCCCCCAGTGCTCTATATATAAGTGTCACTATGCAGTCCCCCAGTGCTCTATATATAAGTGTCACTATGCAGTCCCCCAGTGCTCTATATATAAGTGTCACTATGCAGTCCCCCAGTGCTCTATATATAAGTGTCACTATGCTGTCCCCCAGTGCTCTATATATAAGTGTCACTATGCTGTCCCCCAGTGCTCTATATATAAGTGTCACTATGCAGTCCCCCAGTGCTCTATATATAAGTGTCACTATGCTGTCCCCCAGTGCTCTATATATAAGTGTCACTATGCAGTCCCCCAGTGCTCTCTCTATATATATATATATATATATATATAAGTGTCACTATGCAGTCCCCCAGTGCTCTATATATAAGTGTCACTATGCGGTCCCCCAGTGCTCTATATATATATATATATAAGTGTCACTATGCAGTCCCCCAGTGCTCTATATATAAGTGTCACTATGCAGTCCCCCAGTGCTCTATATATATAAGTGTCACTATGCAGTCCCCCAGTGCTCTATATACAAGTGTCACTATGCTGTCCCCCAGTGCTCTATATATATATATATATAAGTGTCACTATGCAGTCCCCCAGTGCTCTATATATAAGTGTCACTATGCGGTCCCCCAGTGCTCTATATATAAGTGTCACTATGCAGTCCCCCAGTGCTCTATATATATAAGTGTCACTATGCAGTCCCCCAGTGCTCTATATACAAGTGTCACTATGCTGTCCCCCAGTGCTCTATATATAAGTGTCACTATGCAGTCCCCCAGTGCTCTATATATAAGTGTCACTATGCAGTCCCCCAGTGCTCTATATATAAGTGTCACTATGCTGTCCCCCAGTGCTCTATATATAAGTGTCACTATGCGGTCCCCCAGTGCTCTATATATAAGTGTCACTAGGCAGTCCCCCAGTGCTCTATATATAAGTGTCACTATGCAGTCACCCAGTGCTCTATATATAAGTGTCACTAGGCAGTCCCCCAGTGCTCTATATATAAGTGTCACTATGCAGTCCCCCAGTGCTCTATATATAAGTGTCACTATGCAGTCCCCCAGTGCTCTATATATAAGTGTCACTATGCAGTCCCCCCAGTGCTCTATATATAAGTGTCACTATGCAGTCCCCCAGTGCTCTATATATAAGTGTCACTATGCAGTCCCCCAGTGCTCTATATATAAGTGTCACTATGCAGTCCCCCAGTGCTCTATATATAAGTGTCACTATGCAGTCCCCCAGTGCTCTATATATAAGTGTCACTATGCAGTCCCCCAGTGCTCTATATATAAGTGTCACTATGCTGTCCCCCAGTGCTCTATATATAAGTGTCACTAGGCAGTCCCCCAGTGCTCTATATATAAGTGTCACTATGCAGTCCCCCAGTGCTCTATATATAAGTGTCACTATGCAGTCCCCCAGTGCTCTATATATAAGTGTCACTATGCGGTCCCCCAGTGCTCTATATATAAGTGTCACTATGCAGTCCCCCAGTGCTCTATATATAAGTGTCACTATGCAGTCACTTACCTATACAGAAATGTAAGAGACTGAGAATTACACAATAATGTTACAATTACACTGCCTGTTACATCAAATTCAACTGTAGGTTTCTCTCTCTCTTTTTTTTTTAAATATATTTTTCATTGTTTCTTCCCCTTTACCAATTTTCGTTCCAATGTGATAGTGTGTCCCTGGGTGCTCTCTGCTGCCCACCCCTGGCTGTACCTCTATGTAGCCCAATGCAAAGTAAGCTTAGTGGATAAACAGACACAGTAAGATCAGAGGGATCACCTACCTGCAACTTCTCCATCGCACTCTGCAAGGCTTCATAGACCTCTCTAGGGACACTGTCCACACTGAGCTCTGCCAACACAACACAATGGTAACATGTAACACACAGGAACTGGTAACACACTAAACACAGCTACTATAATGAGTGTTTCCAGAAACAGGTGAGTCAAAACTACATCAACCAGATGCCTCTCACCCGCACCTAGAAGACGAACATATGTCAGAGGGAAATCGGTATGATTTACCACCGGACCCATGCCCGGCAGTTGGAATCCCGACAGCGGCATCCCGGCAGAGGAGGAAATCTTGATCGTCAAAGGTAAGTATATACTAACCTATTTCTACCCCCTAACCCTCCCTTAGGGGTGCCTAACCCTAACCTTCCCCCCAGTGTCTAACTCTAATCCCCCCTTCCCCACAGTCTAAACCTAACCTCCCGAGGGGGGGGGGGGGCTAACCCTAGGTCCCCCCCCCCCCCGGGAACCCTAAACCTAACTCCCCCCCACCCCCCCCGCGGCTATCCGCACTCGGCGTCCCTTCGATCGGGATGCCAGGCGTTGGGCTCCCGGCGTATGTCTAATGACAGGCGTCAGCATATTGACGCCTGTCTTTAGACCCTTGCCGGGTTATTAGTCAGGAATCCGGATGTCGAGATTAGGTCCGCCGGCCTCCCGACTGCATACCGTCAGAGGAAATTACATACAGGGTTAAGGGCTAGGTACTAAGGGGGAGGGGAGAGTTAGCTTTAGGTTGAGGGGAGGTCAGGTTTAGGCCCTGGAGGGGGGGGGGGGTTTAGGGTACCTACCGATAGGTGTCTGTATCCTAACCCTGTCGGGATTTTGACCGCCGGGGTCCCGGGCGCAGGCATCCCGTACCCAATCAGTTACAAACATGGCAATGGACATTGAATTATAGACGGAGGTGTAATATGTTGGCGTTCTTGATACATTTCTCCAGTTGAGAGTTTTTAAGGTTCCCGACTGCAGTTTGTGAAGACTAGAACCTTATTTGAGTTCTAACAAGTTCTTAAAACATACATAGGTATAAAAGAGTCACTAGTCATCAACACGAAGTCACGTCCATTCTCCTATGGTAGGTGCTGCCTCCTCATTCTCCTACCTGCAGGGTGATAGTGAGAGGACGACATCTGCTGCTGTCTCAGCTCAGAGATTTGCTGCAGCAGCTGCATACAGTTCCTCTTCTGCTCCGTCAGCTGTCTCTCCACCTCGTCCCGCTCTCCGTGTAGTTTGGAGACAGCAGAGGATAAGAATGCCATCTGCAGGCCGCGACCACAAACATATTAGATGGAAGAGGAGATAATCTACCAATTATACAGCTAGTATATACAGCTCAGTGTATTGTTGGCAAGCAGGTGCGAATACAGAGACACACAATGAGCGGGGACAGCTCACCATCTCTTCCCGACTGTCGAAATCTTCTGGAATAACCAATGACGACTTCGGGATTTCATCTTCATAAACTATACTCTCCACGCCGTCCCCTGAGGAGCACAGGCACAGGCTGAGTTCTAATTAAACATGAGAACGGGAGTAGGAAAGCCACCTGGACAGATCATTACCTTCCATCCTACTCAGAGCCCGACTGTCTGGTTCACTGCGGATCTGTAAGACCTGCGCTCGGAGCTCTTGGTTTTCTTTGGCGAGAAGTTTAAGATTTTCCTAAAAAATAAGACAAAAACACAGTTAGGAACCTGGGGAAAAAAAAAGGATTATGTAGACAGTGAGATGATAATGGGATCTGTACTGGATGGAAGGGTCGGCGCACTTTACGCACAGCGTTATTACAGTACGGATACTGGGCTGTAGAGTTTGCCCAATCTGTCTGGCATATCGGATGTTACATTAATCTCATTTTATGGCTATGACACATGTGCTAAAATCATCCCCCAAACCAATCATCTTGACAATTACGGTCTCAGCTCCAACATTTACCAAGGTGAGATTTTTAAATGTTATTTCATGGTACTAGCGACCGCAAGAGGCGAGATCCCCGGTATGCAGTCACACGGACAACATTGACGCACTGTAATGTCGACACCTGATTTTAAGGTTAGGTTTACATTGAAAATCCTATTGTCGACAAGGTAACTATTGTGAATGTTGACCTATTAGAGGTTGACATTCAGACCACGTCGACATTGTGCTATCGACTATTCAGGTGGCGTTTAATGTTCCTAGCTTGGTACATACCCTGCTTTGCTGTAGCTCCTTCAGATGCATTTCCGCACTGACTTTGCCTTGCACCTCGTCGTGCTGTAGCCGGTCCATGAGCTGGGCTTGCAGGAGGTACTGCCTTTGGATTTCCTCCTTCTCAATGGACACTTGCTGGTAGGCCGCGGCGTACTGCTGGAGGTGTGCGGAGACCTCGTCTCGCTGCGTCTGCAATAGCTGCACTTCCTGCACCTTCATAGCCAGCTGCAACACAAAAGGAAGCCTCGGTGTGAACCCTCTGCTCCGCGAAGCACGCAGCGGCCTGCGCACAAGAGACGCCGGCTTACCTCCTCTTTAAAATCGCCCAGGCTCTCCTGCAACTGCCCCAGCTTTTTGGCCAGCTCCTTTTTCACATGCTGCTCGCTCTGCAGTCCGCTTGTGAGCTCCAAGTTCTCGTTTGTCTGCAGGGAAGAACAGGGCGAGTCAGATGCTTCTTAGTAAAAGTATAAGTTACTTTGTGGGTGTTCCAGCACCACTGGGTTTTTAGATATCACCCCTAAAGTACATATGTGGACTTCAATAGATCTGTCTTGTTACATGAAAGAGGGAACTATACTTATTCCCAAAGGGCATAGTCCTGGGACTCAATCTCTGGCCAGAACGTTTTAAATAAAAAAACACGACATTTGCAAACCCCTCCTGCACCTCCTAAGATCTAGAAGCTGCCACATAAACATCTCAGTATCGAGCATTTGGATCATTCAAATGTAAGACCTAGTATGTAGCCCACATTGGTGATCAGTGATGGAACAGAGTTATTAAAGGTTTCTGTATGACCTGTCTCAGCCTATGACTAGCACAATCATTAGGGAGGTGCATTCCCAGCCAACGCAAAGGAAGTGCACTTACTGCACAGTGGGAATTCGGTCACCCGTTAGCGAACCTATGAGGGAGATGCAATCATAATACTGAGTTGAGATGCTGGTGACTAGAACGCCAGCGCCAGAATCATGACACCTGTCAGAATTCCAGCATGGGCATCCCGAGGGTAAGTACTGGTGTTAGGGGGAGGGTTAGGGGACTATGGGTGGAAGGGTTAGGTTTAGGCAGCGGGGAGAGAGGGAGGGTTAAGATACTGACTAACCCTTTTGGGATGTCGGCATCAGGATTCTGACCGCCAGGATCCCCGAGCACCAGCATCCCGTACCCAACCCCTTATGAGCAGGGCTGCGGGTCAAGTCTCAGTCCCAGGGCATTCTTCATCGCCTCCTAGAGGTCTGCTCTAGATCTTATGTGAAACCTATGTGAGGCTGTATTCTGCCACAGGACAGAGAGCTATGACAGATAACCCATAGTGATGAGGAACAGAACTCTAGGTTTGTGTGCGGCTTGTACAGCTATGGCGGAAAGTTCCCCCATACCAGTTTGACAAATCCATTCTGGAGCTCAGCGAGTTGTTCTTTCAGCTGTCTGTTCTGGGTCAAAGCCCGGCTGATGGTGGCTTTGTCGCTCTGCATGTTTTCCAGGATCTGTTGTCTGTCCACGTTGTCCTCGCTCTGCCGCTGTAAGGTGCTCTCCAACTCCTGCAGACGCTCCTCCTGCTCCTGGTTCAGGCGGCTCAGCTGACTGTTGTCCTGCACCTGGGCCTTGTACCTGGACTGCAGCTCGAGGAACTCCTGCTGCAGCTTCTCCACCTCCCGCTGAAGAGCAAGCTCTGCTTCGGACGGACCCTGGGGGGCGGAGGGCTCTGCTTCAGTCGGCTCTGCTGCTGTCAGGTGGGGAGGTTGGAAATAATCAGGTACGTAGAAGGCAGAATGGGAAATGCAATTATTGTCTCTGCTCGGTCTCCTTACGTACCCGAAGCCAGCAGCAGCTCCGTCACTCTGGTCTCCAACTGCTCAACCTGGGCACAGGCGCTCTCTTTCTCCTGGCTGAGTGTCTGTATCTAGGGACGGGACATACAGTGCAATTAGAACAAGTAATGTGTACGTGTATAAAAACCACTTGTAAGTAACAGGTGTATAAATGGGGAGTCCGGTCTTCATTTCACTGTTCATAAGGAAATGTATTATAGGGAATAAAGCGCCCCCTGTACATGGTCACCTCTCTGCCTCTATAGGTTCACAGAGCTCCTTGAAGGCAGCTGAGAACTTGGCCCCAGTGAGTAGAGGGAGGTTGCTGCCGCCTAAAGGAGGTGGTGTGTGTTACGGGGGGCGATCACCCTAATCCCCCCCCCCCTCGCATCTGCAACTGCTTGTTATCTGTTTGCATTATAACTATACTGAGAGTGATGGCTTGAACACCCCACTTACGCTGGGTACACACCTAGCAGATATATCTGTAGATGATGGCCGTTCATACACACTGAACGGCCATCCGACGAGATATGTCTGAACGATGTCCGTCAGCCATATCGCTGGTACGCACTGGCCGACACTGGGTTCATTGCTAATCATGTACACTGAAGGGATATCACTGGGTCCATTGCTGGTCATGTACACTGAAGGGATATCGCTGGGTCCATTGCTGGTCATGTACACTGAAGGGATATCGCTGGGTCCATTGCTGGTCATGTACACAGAAGGGATATCGCTGGGTCCATTGCTAATCATGTACACTAAAGGATATCGCTGGGTCCATTGCTAATCATGTAAAAGGGATATCGCTCTGGAAGAACACCATGCGATGGGATACATACGGATTGCCACTAAAGCAGCGATTGCTCCAACATTGGTGCACTGCCTCCATCCCTAGTCTGGTCCCCATTACGGTGGAATTCAAATGTCCAAAAAGCTTGTGCACTCTATGAACTAAAGAGAGGGGGTGGAATGTGCCTATTATACCTTGGCTCCTACTCCCTTGAAGAAGGAGCTTGGCTGGAGCGACTATTGGGCAGATAGGCGACTTGTTAGTTGTCCTGTAAACCCGATAGACCATACTCCTCTTTAAGATCAGAGGGGGTGATTCAGCAGAGGACGGATCTGCTATTGCAGCTGCTAACAGGACAGCAGCTGCGATGGCACTAGTATGGGACTGCAGCAGGAGGCGTCACACCTCCTGCATACATTACTGATACGAACTGCATCCAAGGACACAGCATCAGATCATCTGCGATCCCGTCGGCCGGCTGAGTGACCATGGAGTCACACAAGCCAGATGTCGCAGATAAGAGGCTACAAAATCTCCATCAGCCAACTGAAATCCCGGACTTTCCACTCCCTAACTCCACCCCTCAGACCCAATGGTGGCGACACACCTTCGTTTTGGGAAACAGAGGCCATCGCCAGCCTCTCCCGACCCAGGAACGGCAGCTGCCACCGGACTGTGTGCGAAATTGCAGACCCGAACTGTACAAGCACAGTACAGGTCAGGCACACGCACAGATTCCTGACCATCAGTAATCTGCGATCAGCAGTGCACACAATCACCCCCAGAGGTCCTTACCTTAGGTGGGGACTAGCGGCTGTGATGCATTTGTGACTGTCTAGTCTTGATTGGACTGTATACACCGCTTGTCCTTTGTCTGGGGAAGCCATATGCATTACCCTGATCTTTATTGTAAATTGTTCATATTTTCTTGTCCGTTACAGAACTTTCGGAATAATGACAAGAATAATAGAAATTGCAGCACAAATGACCTCACATTGGTGTCTGGCAGTCTCTGCTTATACAGGGAGTTATCAATTGTCATTTTCATAGTGAGCAGGAGTGAGAGGGATCAGGTATTGCAGAACACTCACTTGCTGAGACAGCTGACGGACTCTCTCTTGCCATATTGCACCTTCGTCCTTCAATTTCTCTACGTACTGGTCCCTTTCCGCACTCAGTTGGTGGACAGAATCTGACACCTAAATGGTAAACAGAGAAACTCTCCATGAGACAGATAAGACGGACAGAACCTCCTCTGACATCACCAATAGTAAATCAGGTCGCCGGGTAACCTTAACAAGTCACGATTGTTCAACTGGAAGCAGAGTTAAGCTTTAGGTTATAGCCAAACTCCATAAACTATATTTTATAGGGAATTTAATGTGTTTTGTCTCCAACACACACTTGTAATGATAACTAGTATATCGGCCCCGGGATAACAAGAGATATGGTAAGAACTTACCTTTGTTATCTCTGTTTCTACGAAGTCCATAGGGTCCACAGGGTTGACCTTGGGGTATAGGTTGGGAACCAAATCCAGGCACCACACAGTTAAAGCTTTTAGCACCCAGGATGCACTTGGGTCCACTCTCCCTATAACCCCACCCCCAAGCCAGAGGCACCTCAGTTTGTAAGTAGCCAAAGGCCGGAGGAGGAGAGAAAAAGAGAGAGAAAACTGGAGCACTCAACCATACTCACAGAAATGGGAGACGGAAAACCGGTGACCAGCCACACAGCCCATATGAAGCCAGGTGCGTCAGGGCGGGCGCCCTGTGGACCCTATGGACTTCGTAGAAACAGAGATAAAAGGTAAGTTCTAACCATATCTCTTGTTTTCTACTTCAGGATCCATAGGGAGTCCACAGGGTTGACTTTGGGGGATGTCTCAAAGCAGTTCAACCAAGGGTGGGGACGCTCCTGTGCTGAGAGGAGAATCCGTCGCCAAAAAGGAAGCATCCTGAGAGGCAAAGGAAACCAATGTCTAGAACCTTAAAAAGGTGTGGACAGAAGACCACGTGGTCACCTAGTAAGGCAAAACAACCGAGGCGCCACAGCGAGCCGCCCACGAGGGTTACATGGCCCGAGAAAAAACAAGCCTCAACGACAGAAAGGCCTACCCATGGGTAGGCCTCTGAGGAAGACATACGAGGTCATCCAGCCAACATTTGGTTATAGGCCGGCCATCCTTTCCTGTGAAAACCAGAAATCGCAGACCACCAATAAGGAGTCAGATTTCCGTAAGGAACTTGAACGGATCACATAAATCCAAAGAGGCCGGACCACAGTCAAGGAGGCCACACCAGCCGAGAGGACTGGGGACAGAATGGCCGTACCATAAGTTCCAGAATAATATGGAACCTGAAAACCACTAAGAAGAAACACAGGGCGAGAGCAACTCCCACCCTGACATGATGCCCTCCAGAAGAGGGAGCTACATGAGAACGCTCCCAATTCAGACACTCTCCTGGTTGATATAAACACACAGAGAAAGAGAGAGCCTAAGCAATAGACCATGTAATGGCTATCACAACCAGCGGTTCCATTAACTGTCCCCGGAGGGAGCGAAGAACCACTACTAACTCCCAAGGAGTCCCTAGGGAGGACAAATTGAGGCATAATCCAGAAAACACTCCAAAGGATGAACTGGATACCAGAGTGGAGCAATTCCATATCTTAACCATACTGACAGTGTAGAGATCCGCACTGTCAGGAAGGCCAGGCCGAGGGTGAAACCCAAGCCAGCCGGAAGGAATGCCAGAATATCTGGAAATCCTGGACACCGGAGGATCGTATCGACAGGTACAATACCATAAGAATTATGGCTGCCACAGTTTGTGGTAGGTCCCAGCAAAAGCTGATCTATGTGCTCTAATCATTCCAACGATGACAAAGCCAGGGAAGCCGTAAGACCACTGTAGGGACGCAGTCAAAGACAAACGACCCAGGTCCAAGGCAAAACCAAGGACCCTGAGACAACAGGTCCGGGCAGTGAAGCATCAGGAATGGGAGTATCGATGGAGAGACTCCGAAAATCCAAGTACCCCTGACATCTGGGGCAATCAGGAGCCACCAGCAGGAAAGCATCTCCGTCTCGATTGAAACACTTCCCTCGAGGAAGAAGGGAGACCGGAGAACACAGGTACTCATAGTGGAAGGACCACTTCACCGACAAAGTCACTGAAAGTTGCTTCAGAATCCCCAGAGCTGGACTGTAACACCATAGCGTGATAAAGTCAGAAGGCCATGAGGGTCACCTCAGGGGGGGCCCCCCCTGCTCACCAGGAGATGAAACCTCTCTTGGGGAAGAGACTAGTCCCCGGGATGCACATCGTGACGGCTGAGGACTCCCGCTTCCCAATGGAGAGCTCCTGAAATGAACGCTGCCGAGATGGTCGGGAGGAGACCCTCGGACTACGTCCGAATGTGTGACATACCTGTCATTGCCACCCAACGAACAGTGTTGCTAAAAAGGAAGCCACTGTCCTGACCCTGTCGGACTGAACCTTTTCAGGTTCACCGGGAAACAAGAGTTATGCCAAAGTGAAGGCCCAAGACAGGCTAAAGTTCCAACAAGTTAATTGACAGGGTGAAATCGACAGACGTCCAACTGCACTGAAATGGATGCGAACCAGACACTGTCCATAGCAAAGAATACCCTGGACGAGATGGCCATAGCCACCCGGAAAGGGAACGACTTGCCTCCGGAGAGAGCATCATCATTTGAACAGTGATCCGACAGAAAAAACTCGTTCCATCTGTAGATAAGCCAATTATGGGAAGGCCTGGAATGGAACTGAGCCCATTCCACCCTTCCAAAGGCAGACACTGAATATTTGACCATGCATCCCAGAGTGTAAAGACATATGTCGACTGCGTAGACATCCATGTACTCCTAATGGAAGAGTGGAGATTCCGTCTTACGCCAGAAGAATTCTCAGCTTCTGAGAATCCAGCAGGGCTCCTAGATGAAGAATACCCAGAGAGGGATGCAGGGAGGACTTTTTCCCCGTTGATTAAACGTCTGCACCCTGAAGAAGCCACGGTCATCCTGACCTGGCTGTAAAGTACCCCAGTGATCCTGCTAAGAGCAGGAGGCCGTCCAGGTACAGGAGCATTGGGATATACTGAACAGGAGAACTGTCAGAAAATACAAAAAGCTGGTAAACCCCTGTGGGGCTGAGGACAGTCCCAACAGGCAGAGCCCGAAAAATTGTAAGTGTTGCTGTGATACAGCAAACCTCAGTCCATGCTGAGGAAAGGTCTCTGTAAGTACCCGTAGGCACGCGTCCTGTATATCCAGTGATACCATAAAGTCCCCAGGTTCCAAACATAGTATGATGGAGCATAGGGATTGCCTCCTGAGCCCAGGTAGCTTTAGGAACTGGTTCAGGGAATTGAGACAGAGAATAGGCCAAAGAGGACCATTCAGCCACCGCACCAGAAAGAAAGCAGAACAACCAGTCCCTCGCTGAGAAAGTGGGGATGGCCTAATTAGCTCCGCTTATCGCAACAACTGTATAGCTTTCTGGATTTGTAAGGCCCTGTTCGGGTCTGAATAAGGCCCCCGCGTACCATCACATGTAAAGAGGACGCCTGAGCAAAGAGAGGGCGCACCCTCCTACCCACGTAGCCGCGGCAACTTGACACTAGTACCGGGCGAACTGAGAAAATCGCTATCTGCCAGTGGTAGGCCTGTCTCGTCAGGCTGAAGATATATCCGTAGGTCCAGAAGCAGGATCGGCTGGCAATCCAGGCCTGCTCGGTACTGGATATGTCGGCCCTTGTACAGGCCAATAGTCTTCGAAGAAACAGACCTTTAGGCTGACCCAGAGGACAAAAAGACTTAACAGACTCAGTCTGAGGCCTTGTAGTGGGCATAGCTGAAGGCGGTAAACTTGTCGTTAGTAATACTGCCAATGTTACTACAATCTTGTCAAGGTCAGGACCAAACAAGATCTACCCTATAGATGCTATCTGCACCTCTGCATTCCCAGAGCGCAGCCATAGGGTATTACGGAGGATACAGTCGCAGCCGGAACTCTGAAAGTTAGGTGAAAATGCCTATATTGGATACCAGTCTCCTATGACAACTGCATATATTACGTGAGCGACCAAATACATTTGAACCCCAGACGTGTTGGAGGGGAAAAAACATTACAAAAGCATCAGCTCAGTATGCAATAGTATTAACCAACCATGCTATAGCCCTGGTAGGATGGGCAACAACCCCTGAAAGCGAGTATACTGATTTCAGGCAGAGTTACCACCTACGGATCCGAAGAATCCGACCACGCAGGAATGGGAGGCGTAGTAACGTCTGTAATCAGACGAGTAACACGCCCATCCACCCCAGGAGGGGCTCGTGATGACCCTCAGGGAATTTGGGACAGGAGGCCAAACACTGTTGTAATACCTCGTATCTGGCAACAGCCAGAGTCCCACCATGCGACCCACCCGCTAGTCAGGAACAGGGAACCAGAAGGCACGCAATACTGATGGTGTATGATACAGGTGCAGGTCAACATTCACTATAACCAGAATGGACCTGCTACCAGCCCTAAAGCAGGGATAATAATACCTGAAATAGGCTTCCCCCCGTGTAAGAGGCAAAAGAGCCCAAAACAGTATCCAGTTCACAGCAGAGCCAACTGGGAAGTAACCACAGGGCGTCAACCACGCCACTTTGCATTTCGTAGAAACGACATCCACCAGGGTGGCTGTGGGAATCCCTGCAAGGGGAATGACAGACTATTGTGGCACCAGGGGGAATTCATATACTGCGAAAAAAAACCTGCAGGGAGCGGTAGTCTGTGTCACAGGGGAAGAGTGCAAGAAACTGCGAGATACCCTGATATGAAAAGGGCAGTATGGTGAAGTAACCCCAAGTGAGGTACATCAATGACCCCAGTGATCCGCAAATGAGAGGATCCCGAGAAAACAAACTGCCCAAGGGGGTCGTGAAAGGGGCCGGCACCAGATGACGCCACATACAGAACCCTTTAGGAGTCAAATCCTCCGCACTAACACCTGCAGCACATGACTTGCAGGATAGTAAAAATGGGTGCAGTATAACGCGCTCTCTCCTGGTCAGACATATCTGACCAATCTTGGCGGAAATATCAAGCAGTGCTATACTGGTCCTCACTGATGCCAAAATTAGCTGCAGGGACCCATTTTCAGCGTATGCACCACACAGTTCCATCTAAAATATGGCAACGTGCAGCACCCAACAGTATGTGACAAACCTCACAAATATTAACGAGTATATAAATTTGAGGTCTCAGAACCACCCTAACTACAGCTGTATTAGGGCAGATAAAGAAAAGGGATAGATATATACTGACATGTGAGAGAATAAAGTACAGACAGTCAGCACTAGCATAAGTCACATACCATGCAGATATATACATAAACATGTCATAATATGCTGCACTATGTCACTGCATTCAACTTACCCAGATTCAGTGTCTGGGAAGGCTACAGCGCTGTGTACACTGACCTGATGGTGAGGTACGCAGGGGGACTGGACTCACTGCCATCTCTGGAGCTCTGCTGCTGCGCATAGAAAATGGCCACCTGGAGACCTCAGAAGAAGCGTGGCCCGCGGAGGAAGCAGCTCAGCGACGCCAGACTATAATACTGAAAGGCGCGGTGAGCTGAGGGGAGGAGCCGCTGTAACAGGGAAGGCTTGCTCCCCTGGCCGGCTATTAACCCCCGGGACGCCGGCTCCCTGGTGGTCTAGTGGACACATGGGGTATGGGGGACCCACCGCCACTGCCGGCGCCTCCGGTCTGTCCCCAGAGACCGGAGGCACAGGGCTGCATTTGAAATGCACGGATCACCGCAAGCGGTGATCCGTGACCTTACCTGCTCCCCGTGGATCCGGCAGCAGTCCTGGGCGCCCACAGAGTCCGGCTGGTACAGACTCTGGGGTCCCGCTGAGATCCCCAGATCTGTACTGGCGTCTCAGCGCCAGCGGGGTGACGGTGCGGCAGCTAAGACGTCCTATGGACAGCCTGACGCTGCCGCTCTGAAGAGTCCAAAGTTGGAAAAAACTTTGTCCCTAAAAAAAAAAAAAAAAAAATTAAGCTTAGGGGCTGCTAATCAGCTCCCCCTGTGCGAACGGTGACCCGACTCCGGCCGGGCACCAACTTAAACTGAGGTGCCTCTGGCTTGGGGGTGGGGTTATAGGGAGAGTGGACCCAAGTGCATCCTGGGAGCTAAAAGCTTTAACTGCGTGGTGCCCGGATTTGGTTCCCAACCTATATCCAAGGTCAACCCTGTGGACCCCCTATGGACGTTGAAGTAGAAATGCAGGGTCACCTCGGTCCGCCCACTGCTTTGTCCAGGTCTGTCCAGTAACTCGCTGCAGGAGGAGCCGGGCATGTAGGATACGGGACAGACCTTATGCCGGGTACACACTAGGTGATATGTCGTAACGGGCACACTGTCTAGTGTGCACCTGCTATGTCACTGACTATGCACGATCCCACGCAACGTCAGCAACATTGCTCGTCGGACCTGCATGTAGGTCCGATGGGCGACATCATTAGCAAGGGCCATGCTGCCGAATGCAGCATGGCCCTCACCGTCGCTTCATCGCTGCCGGCATTGGCAAGTGTGTACACACTTGCCGATACCGACACCCCGCCGGGTCCTGTCGCCATCGAGGTCGGTACACACTAGACAGCGTCTAGTGTGTACCGGCGTTTAGTGGACTGTTATATAGACGTAGCCGCATAACATTGCATTAAAACAGCATTGCCCATAACCTATATATCCACTGATCATATCTATGTGTTGTGGTGCCCTTTGCTACATTTCAGCCTCCTTTCATAAGAGGTGAGTGCATGCTATATTAGCGGCATCTCAGGGTCGTATAAAGTACAGATGTTAGTGTAGGACTTGCAAACACGAGGACAGGGCGTGTTGCAGGCTTAAATGTTTTGCTCAGAATAAGTATACCTCAAACTAATTAATAGTGCTGACAACAACTGTGTTTTGTCTGCATTATTCAAATAAAACATCTTGCCTGCGTTAGCTGCGCCCCCAGTTGGTCTCGCTCCTCCAGGGCCATTCGCAACTGCTGGTTTGCGTCTGGCGCTCCCGTCTGATTTGAAAACTAATAGAAAACAGGTAAAGAAAGAAATGAGAGGTAAGAAATAATAAAAGGAAATTCGTACATGCAGATAAAAAAAAAAAAAAAAAAAAAAAAAAGGTTTCCTAAATACAATAAAACGGCAAGGAAAAAAAAAAAAAAAAGCAAGTAATTATCTGCTGCACTATCCACTTCCTGAGTCATGGTGGCAAGGCTGCACTTACACTTTCCAACCTGAACACGTGACACACAGGAGAATAGTATACAGATATGTCCTCATACACAATTGCTGCAGCCGCGCCAAGCAGCCCATCTCGGTGCACCAGGTCCTGTGCAACTCTACTAGCGTCAATAGTCTTTTTTGCCTGAAAATGCAATGCGATGCGACTAGTACCCACCACGAGAGTGTAGGGTTGCATAAAATTGGATTTAAAAAAATAAATAAATGTAAAAAAATTTAAAAAAAAAAAAACGGATTTGATTTAAATAGGATTTTTTATTGCATTTTTTATTTAAATAAAAGTTTAAAAATTTTAACCGTTTACTTAAAAATAAAAATGTAAATAAAAAATTCTATTTAAATGCAAAAAACCTGATTTAAATCAAATAAATCAAATTTATTTTTTTTAAATCAAAATTTTTATGCAACAATGCCCGGGGATCAATTGATTTGATATGCAACACTTGTACAAAGTGTTACGATGCCGCGGCCGCGTTTTATTTCCACGCTAAGTTCCGTTGTGCTCATACAGACTCAGTTGCACACAGATATACAAAGTGTCGCAGGTCAAATGAATCAGTGCAGGGCTAGCCGCATCGCGACTAAGACGCATTTTTGGCGGAAAAAGAAGCTTGCGCAAGCAGAGTTGCATCGCATAGCGTCCAAGACCTGTTTTTTAGAGAGAAAAAAAAAAAAAGACGCTCGGCACAAGCAGTGACGCACAGGACCTGGCGACTTAATCACGCATCACATGGCGTATTGAGGCTAGATATAGGAGAACACATCTGTATGAGGTTTGAGCCTCTATTTTCGGTTTAGAAACATGACTATCAACCTACCTGCTGAATCATGAGTTCCGCCATTTCCAGCTTTTTGTGCAGGTCCCCGAGCTCCAACCGTATGGTAGCGTTCTCAGACAGCAGCGCATTCAGCTTCTCCGATAGTTCAGAGTTCTGCAGCTTCAGGTCATCACTGCTCTTACTGCGCAAAGACAAAGGTCATCGATCCAAAGTCCGACAACTTCCACAAACAGTGACGCGAGACAGGACTTACCTGTTCTTTAAGGATTCAAGTCGAAGGCTATCACGGTCTCTCTCTAGTTCTTTATTAAGCTGAAATCAGAAACAAATGGCCACTAAACATTATGGGGTCATCCTCATCTCTAGCTATATACTTATCTACTTTAAAGAATTAGAAGAAAAGGTATTTAAACCTTCTAAAGAGTGGACAAGTGAAGTTGCCCCAGCAACCAATCAGCTCCTACCCATCATTTCCTAGTATGCATTTGACAAATGCTAGCTAAGAGCGGATTGGTCGCTATGGGCAACTTCTCCACTCTTTAAGCTGGGTACACACTATACTATCTGTCATACGATATATATTGTTCTGTTGTGAATCAGAACAATATATCACGCGGATCGTGCAGTGTGTACGCCTGATTCCTCGTTCACGATGGTCACTCAGCTCATCGTCCCATCTGCTGTTCTGCGCAATTAACGTTGCGATGCTGTTACGTGCAGCTTGGAACGATACATTGTGCCATCGTACTCTGGATCGTGTAGGGTGTACCCAGCTTCAGAGCGGTGGTGGGTAACAGGCGGCCCTGGGGCTGCATGCGTCTCTCTAGGCCTTCACTTGCTGCTCCCCAGATCCTTCATGCTTTGCAATCATATTTGTGCGTTATAGACTGTAGCACTTGTATAAGAGGCCTACTAAGAGCTTTATTAGGTTAGACCAAGGCACACTAACAGTCCAGATTTTAAGGATAGCCATACTTGAGCACAGGTGACTTAATTAGTACCTCAGTTATTTTGATTTAACCATTTGTGCTTAAGCATGTATATCACTAATACCAGGACTGTTAGTGTGCCTTGAGGACCGAGGTTGGGAATCACTGGGTTAGATTCTATGGGGGGGTAAACGTAAGGGAGAGACCACTGGTGTAACAGATCACTATAGTGGGCAGACCAAGGGTCCTTTCAGTCATATGTTACGTTTCCATGATCGGAAATTCTATACATGCTGGTTGTGAGGATGTGGAGCCTATTCTCTATGTAGTGAGAGATGTACAGTGATCGTAGGTTACTGTGAAACAGTAGGATTCGGCTGAAGATCTCCAAATCATTTCCTGTGTTCCCCCACCTTCCCCAACCCCCCCCATTACTCATATGCACCACTAAACAAAACTGAGGTTGTTGCATTTCACTGGCAGAAAACAAATGGTGCTTATAAGACGCACAACCCTCTTCTACAGTCACTGACTGCTATTGACAGACAGCTCATCCTCCTGGGCAAGACTCCAGCTGACTGAGCGGATCAATAAACACTCTCGTGGCTGGAGCTCGCTATGGATGTCTGACACCTCTACCGCTTACAGAACTGAAGGGAACTTACCTTTTCTAGCTGTTTCTGCTGAGCGGAAATAGACGACAGTGTACGTTCCAGCTCCGTTACTCTCTGTCTGGTGGACTGTAAACGCATAACAAGATCCTCCACCTCCGCTAAAGGCAAGAGAGGGCTCAAATCAGTCTACTTATCTAGGAAACACCAACAAGTTCCCCAACAAATCTATGCAAACATAGTCATGGAAACAGAGGGTACATGGCACGGGTTGGGTATGGGGTCCTGGTGGTCAGTATGCCGGCGATCAGAAAACCAACAGCGTCATCCCGACACATGAAGGCAAGAACCCTAACCCTTCCCCTAACCCACCTTTCCACAGCCTAACCATAACCCTCCTGCAGCCTAACATCCCCCCCTCAGCCTAACCCACCTTTCCGCAGCCCAACCATAACCCTCCTGCAGCCTAACACCCCCCCCGGCAGCCTAACCCTCATCCTGAAGCCTAACCCTAACCTACCTTTCCCACAGGCTAACCCTAACCCCGCCCCCTCTGAAGCCTAACCCTAACCGTTGGATGTCAGCAGTTGGGATTCTGGAGCAGGGATTCTGATTTCCGGCATCCCGATTACATCCCCATGGCGCAACACCGTTGTTTCGCTAGTTAATTACCTTCCTCTTTTTAACCCATTGCCTCCAACTCTCCTCATCAAGGGGAAGAGTGGGGAAAACAACATGGCTGGTTGTTAGCTGTTGCTCAACGCACAGATACAAATGACAAGCAGATTAGTTCTGTATTCCCTGGTGCAGAATGCCTACAGACAATGACCCAATCTAAATGCAAAGATGGGCTCATCAACAGAAATTTTATATTTGCTTCAAATACATAAATATTGCAGAACTCTCATTTAAGTGGGAGGTTTAGGACCAACTGCACTATCATGGGCGGCAATTCAGAGCCTGTAAATAAGCGATGTACTAAAGTTGGACACTAATCATATGATTTCACTCTACTTCCTGCTCTATAGAGATACTTGTGGACAGAAACACTTGCAACATTGTTGCAGTAATAGTGGACTGGAGACACCTCTGCTGGGAGCTGCCAATAAACCACCAGGGGGGGCTGATGAAATAATAACTATCCTGTCCTGTATTCTCATTGTGTGGTCTGTCTGAAATAGGAGGGAAGAAATCAAAAGAAAAAAAGTGGACTATATAGAATTAAAATACCTCCTTTCTGCCGTGCCGCCTGCTGGGTGTATGACAGGGCAGTCTGCAGCTCGGACTTTTCCGATACCAATATGCCAATTGTCTGGATGTGAACCTGGAGGGGAGAAAGCGAAAAACGGTTCATTGGGATGACTGGATGGCACTAAGGCGTAGCTACCAGTATTGTATAGTAATCCCTGGCCAATCTGGGAGATCACACTGGCTATGAGTGAGTGTGTGTGATCAGCGGCAGGCCGCCGTCACATGGTACAGTTGTGTGGTCAGTGTGCGCAAACATAGCACAATGTGACCCCCCACATCCTAAACAGTCTAATCTGATTCCACCTGGTGGGACAGAAACATCTAATCTGTACTTGATGTGATAACAGGAATAGATTGAAGGTTTCTTAGTACACTGCGGTTATATAGGGCCATTTGCTTATAGGACACTGTTTAGAAATAAGTAACAATACATTTCACTAGCTAATCAATGTAAACGTTAAACAACCTGTAACCGTGCTGCATGTATATAAGTATATTGTGTGTCGTCTGCAGGAGTTTATGGTGACTGATCAGATAGCGGATTATAGGTTCACCATTTGGGTCTCTCTCTATTGTGCCATTGTCCATCACTCTCTCCAGCAAACACAGTATATTTATCTCAGGATAAATGATCAGATATTAGGTTAGAGATTGTCAATTGTTCTATTACGTAACAAGTTTTGTTGCCTAGTATCAGTGTTTGTGTTCTTAAACCCGAATTGTATTTGTGTGTGCTGTATGATGTGGTTGTATAGCATTGCCAGCTTCATCTGTGGCTGTACATGCCAATTCCAAGGAATACAAGCCCGTCTGCTGGGCACTAGCTGAGCCATGATCCACTGGCTATTGGATTCCTCTCTGAAGCAGAGTATAAATCTTATTTATATTTACAGACGTCAGTGTGGTCCCATTTTCTTACATTAATGGAATCTTGGTAACCTAGTTAATGCTGGATTCAGAGGTCACCAACTAACCCTAATACAGTCGGGTAGCACCCACAGCAAATTACCATTACATTACAGTTTCATTCAACCACTACAGACCGGATCAAATCAGCAATTTAGCCACATTGACTCACAGGTCAGATCGTAACATTTGCGGCCAACATGATTATATTCCCTAACTTTTCCCTAGCTAAGACAACGAGATACCGCACTCTGCTAAATAATAATACAGCCTCCTCCTGTGCACAGCGCCAAGAAAAGGGAAAAGGTTCTGAGATGGGTCACGCATCGAGCAGATGAGGCTGGACCTAACCGCGCGTAATGTACGGCACCATACCAATCAATAGGCTTAGCTGGAGTTATGGTAGATACTGTGTGTTGGTCACACCTTAGTACAACGTACCCCCAGGTAGGGGCACTCACCTGCAGCTGTTCTCTAAGAGAGCCTTGTTCCTTGGAAAACTTCTGCTCAAATTCTTTTCTTTCCTAGAGAAAATCAGATCAGGAGACACCGATGAGGGATCTTAAATCACACAACGATGATCTATTTACAAATGCATTTCTTATTCAAAAAAAAAAACTTTACCTTGTCCAGCTTATCCATAACATCTTGGTTCTGCTGTTTCTATTCGATGAAAAAGATAAAAGGTTAGAGCCTATCCCTGCAAACCCAACACTATGCGCGTTATCAGTACTCCCCTGCGGACCGATCCAATCCCCTAGTGAGGTCTCTCCCACCAATTATTTCTACTCACTATCCCTGCCAAAAAGAAAGGGATAGTGAGTGTGTGTCTGCTACCGCCATGCTTAAAGCTTTTGTTAATAATTGTAGAGATTTAAGTTCTAGCAGATATGTAGAACTAATTCTAAATACTTCTCACTACTCTTCTGTCTCCCCATCAGCGTTTTTCCATGGGCTCCCTGCCCTCTCCTGCATGACCCAAATGCTCTGCACCTATGGGAAATTTGTTTTATTGACTCTGAGAAAGGATTCCGGTTGGGAGGTCGACACTAAAAAGGTCAACAGGGACAGAAAGGTCGACCTGGGTTTAGGTCAAAAGATACAAAAAGTCTACAAAAGAAAGAAAGGTCTACAATCTGTTATCAGATCAAGTACAGATTAGATGTTTCTGTCCCACCAGGTGAAATCTGAAGGGACGGTTAGGGTTAGGCACTAGGAGGGAGGGACGGTTAGGCACTTACCGAAGGGACGGTTAGGGTTAGGCACTAGGAGGGACGGTTAGGGTTAGAAGAAAAATGTGTCGACCATTCCCATATCGGCCTTTTGTACACGTTGAGCTACATCCATGTCGACTACAATTGAATGTCGACCAAATGGTGTAGACCTATACAGTTTGGATCTATTATACCCAACCCTATGGGAATGCCCCATAGACCGAGGATTTTGGCTGACGAGTAAACGTCAAGCAGAGGGACTCCTCGATCAATTACGTCTCCTTCAACCTATAATTGACCATTATGGGAAGTCTTCCCTAGGGTCAGAGGATATCCAGGGGTGAAAAAGTTACTGGTAGTGCTCAGTGCCGCAGGCAAGAAGACAATCCCTCAGCATTGGTCCCAGCCTTCCTTCCCCCCTCCTTATATCCAGTTCTACCACGGTAAGCTCTGTCATATTTTTCAAATGGACCGGACAGACTCACTGTGGAATCTTTGAGGCTTGGGAGAGTTATATCCCCATTTCAGGCCGGAGCTCTCGGGTACCAAATTTTTTACGTTTTTCCACACAACACTTGGTATTCCCTTAGAGCATTTGGATTTCAGTATATTGTACTACACTGTTATTCCCACAAGCATTGCAGCCTAGTGGATACCATGTCTACAACGCTTTGACCTCTATTTTGAATTATTTACCTGATTTATTATACATTTTCTGTAAACTGTTCTTTGCTTCAATATAAACAAATTTAAAAAAAAGAAAAAAAAAGATAAAACATTCACTGTACAGAACAGCAAAAGCAAACAGATAAGAGGTTACGGGGAGGGGGTGGTAATAACCGATTCTGAAAAACTGGTGGGTCTCTGGCACATTTAATTTCACCAATAGAACGCGACTAGTGGCAGAGTCGCCAGGGTCAATTTGGATTGGATGCAAGTTACAAGTGGTCAGGTGTAATAGTCTGCGACTTGAACTCGCCGGAAATGTGCCAATAAGAGAGAGGTGTCTCTGGTCGGTGAGATTGCTCAAACTATCTATTTTCCACTATTTGCCTGGGCAAAAGATAAGAGCGAGCCACAATAAACCTATTACTTTGCCACTACTTATAATAAGTATCTTGATGCGCCATAATGATTTATTTTATTATTGGGGCACACATTAAATAAGAACATGAAAGGGTAGCCGCAGCTTCCCTGATGGCCTCTCATGTCAGGCTGCAGGAAGACTGTGTTCCTGCTGCGGCCGGTGGGCAATCTTTTTCGGATCGTCCCCCTTTCAAAGCACGGCAGGTGCCATCTGGGTGGGCTCAGCCTGGCCCAAGATTAGGCTCCAGCAGCTGCCGGCAGGATCTGATGTGACCACGGCAGGAAAGTGGTTGAGTATTAATTAGTGACACGGTAATATATATGTTTAAATGTGGGTCGTTCTCATGTTCTGTCTGGACAGACTGCTCACACTACATGCATTTGGAGCGATCTCTCTGGCGACTTTTACCTTTGTTACCTGGCAGAAAACACTGAAACTTGCAGTTAATTTTCATAGCCTCAAAATTATCTTCAAATACATCCGGTGACTATGAGGGGAAAATCGCCAGAATCTCAAAGACTTAAAAGTTGTGGACAATTTGATACCTATTACATTCTCCTAAGGGAGGGTTAGGGCCGGCGGTTGGAATCCCGACAGCGGCTGCCCAACATTGGTAAAAATCCAGATCGTCCCTAAGGTAAGTAATGACTAACCTAATTCCCTCCCGTAGCCCTAACCCTCCCTTAGGGGTGCCTAACCCTAACCTTCTCCACAGTGCCTAACCCTAATCCCCCCTCTAAGTGCCTAAACCTAACCCCCCACTTCCCCGCCGCCTAACCCCAAGCCCCCCCCGGGGGGTGGCTAACCCCAAGTCCCCCCCGGGGGGTGGCTAACCCCAAGTCCCCCCCGGGGGGTGGCTAACCCTAACCCTCCCTTCCCCTAGCCTAAACCTAACCTCCCACGGCTATCCGCGCTCGGCGTCCCTTCGATCGGGATGCTGGGCGCCGGTCTCCCGGCATCGGTAAAATGACAGGCGTCTAGATTTAGACGCCTGTCATTTAACCCTCGCCGGGATTAAGCAGTCAGGAAGCCGGCTGTCGGGATTAGGTCCGCCGGCTTCCCGACTGCATACCGTTAAAACAGTGGCAGAACATGCTGGGATGTGTAGTTCCATAGCACCTGGAGTGAAGCCCAACCCTGATCTAGTGCATTGGACATCTCACACTAAACACTCTAGAACCCAAGCAGCAAGATGGACTAGTGGGTCTGTATTTAGAAGCAGGATTTTCATTGCTTACATTTCTCATTTCCTAAATAAGCAATTTTATATCTTGCCAAGCGTCACAATGTAGGGGGAATGTGCGCAAATGACTGGGAGATGAGACCACTTGTAGGTATGTTCGTTTTAGCGATCTTTAAATCCAAATTGCCGTAATATTATAAGGTATCTCGTTACACATTTACAGTTCCCTAACTTATTAAAGCGTGTGAGCTATGACATTTATATAGTGCTACTGCGCCTGCAGTGACCTTCAGCACTGAAACACAGGATGTCTAGTGTGCATAGGACAATTCTCTCTCCATGACTAATTTGCGAATGGCGGTTTGATGAGCAAGCTGCTCTGGGCTGTACGCTCACAATCCAGCACCCCTCTCCCCTCCACATACACTGTTCCCAGCACGACCTGCAGCAGTAGCAACAGCTGGGCAGCTATGACGTAGGTGAAAGAGCCCAGCCTAGAAGAGACATTAGTGTGGAGCCTGGGTGACTAATAACATATGGAGCACACTACGAGATTTAGCAAATAGTGATATTTCAACATGGCAATTTACCAGCGATTTTAAGAAAAACTAAAAATAGCAATTTGACTTTGAAACCCCCCCCAGCAATATAACTTATAATCTGTGAATCGCTATAAAGAAACACTTGAACCTAACAAGCTCTATTACATTGTTACTTTTCCCTGGGCTGCTGCAGAATGTGGAGGGTGGGCAAAGAAGGGGTGTATTTGGCTAGCTCTACCGTGTTCCCCTCCCCGGTGGATTTGAATTTGAACTATACTTCATAATGTGACTTTATTGCTAAAACATGTTAGTTAAAGGTTTTAGGGGACATGCACTTCTTAGGGTGGTATAACAATCTTAACGGAGAGGTCAGACAAGGAAGACGAGGCATAGGCTAGGCACACAGGAGTCGGTGCACAGTACACAGATGATAAACAAAGTAATGCAAGCCATGCATGTTACTGAACATGCCATTGTGTATCACAGCATTCGCTTACCAGTTCCTCTATCTTTGCACTGAGTTGTTTGTTTGTTAAATGACTTGAGTCCAGGGCAGAAGCCAAATCCTGGAAACGAGACTGTGGCGCATGCAATCAGTATATATTCAGAAGAGGGAACAGGCCAGCACAGGGAAGAAGGAGGACAGGGAAAGACATACAGACATTAGAGAAAAGACCGTCTACGTATATAGATTCATAATGAGCTACTGCTGCCGCCCCCAACTGGACGCCATAATAGGTCATCGGAAATGTAGATTCCCACACAGGTGTATTGTACATTACTAGTGCGGAAGAACATTTGTGTTTTGCGTATATCGTAATACAGAGAGTGCTGCGTGGTCATCGCAATGAATGTTTTTGGCTATACAGCATTACCCAGATAACATATGGCGTCTCACACTTGCTAAGGATCTACCCCCCCCAGAGTTATCGCAAACAATCATTGGCTAGTATATCCTGGTAAATTAATGCACAACAGCTTAAAGGCAGCATTTCCTAAACGCGGTCCCAACAATCCAGGTTTTAAGGCTATCCATGCTTAAGCACAGGTGACTTACAGAGTCCCTCAGTTTGATATAACCACCTGTGCTAGAGCATGGATATCCTTAAAACCTTAACTGTTGGGGTACCTTGAGGAGCGAGTTTGGGAAACACCAGTTTAAAAGGGGGAACGTGTAATTTTGGGATAAAATGAGTTGGTCTCCTGGGTGGTAATGTTCAGTTAGACACAAAACACAAATTAGGGCTTTTTTTTTTTTTATTTCACTCACAAATGGTGTTTGTTTTTCAACTGCGCACACACACCAAAAATTCTTCCGCATCCGCCCCCTTTCAACCGTGTTGCCCTTATGACTCTCTCTCCTCTCCTCCCCCCCTCCCTCCCTCTCCCGACATACACAGGAGCTCGGTCAGGAGTACAGCAGCACATGTGTTACCCTTGCTGAGCTAGATGCGGCTTGTGATACGACCAGCTCTGCCAGTTACGCAAAATGCGCCTTTTTTGGAACGCATTTTGCTTTTTAGTCAAAAAATGTAACCTAACTCATGGATCTCCGCAGTGTATATAAATGGGAGAAGAAAAAATAAAGACAACCGTACCTTTTTATGTCAATGCTCTGGGGAGAGGACACAGAAACAAAACAGAGCGCACTGTATGCAACTATAGGGCCGTTGCACAGTCTTGCACTCTGCACTATACGTGTTCCCACGTCTGTCCACAGGGGGCGCTGCTTTTAGGCACTTTCGCCCCAGGGTCGAAAACACAGAGTTTGGCTTTTTTCATCCCCTTAAACGTCAATGCTCTAGGCACTAATTATCTAAGCCGTGACAGTCTTAATAGGCACCATCCACTAGACGATTAAAATGAGCAATTGAACGAAAACGATATCGTTCGATAATCGTTTGAAAACCGTTTGCAGTTTGTTTAAAAACTTGGCCTTTTAGACATCTATCATTGTGCAAACATGCTGGTCAACCTGACGATAACGTCCGGTTCAGCATGTTTGCAGATGATCGATTGTGCCTACACTGAACGACTGCTCAGTCAGTGTAGGCACATCACAGACTGACAAACGACTGCACAATTACAATGTGGTAATCATGCAGTCTTTTGCCTGTCTTCTAGTGGATGGGCACCTTTACTATATGAAGAAGATTACACCGCGCATCCAACCATTTATACACATTACCGAGTACACTGTAAGAAATGTCTTTGGGAAAACACTCACATCTCAGGGAGTACATGGGAACATTTACAGGCATAAGTCACACTCACCTCCACTTCCGGACTACTGGACGAGATGAGGTTTTCCCCATTGACGTAAGAATTAGTCTAAATAGAAACATGGTAAAGGAGATGGTCAGCAGATCACCACCAGTGCCATACAGGGGGTAACAATACAGTAACCAAACAACAAATAACACTACAACTCTCAACGCCACCACTGATGCAATGGAAATATACAACGTAAGCTGAAACCTGTAGGTATTAGCGGGGGGCGCAAGCAACGGGTCTAGTTCAAAAGAATCCAGGGGCAGAGAGCCCAAGGAGGAGGTGTATAGTATATTGCACGAGAAGTAGGTAATGAGAACAGGAGGGAGGAGGGTCCTGCTCTTGGAGCTTACAATCTAAAGCGAGGGAGAAGACAAATGGAAGAAGACATAAGGAGTGAGCCGGTGTAAGGGGGCTAAGGGCAAGAAGCAGGGGTGAGAATATTGGAGGGTGCAAGAAAGTGAGGTAGACTACGTGGTGATATGGTTAAGTGCGGACGGATATACTTTTATGAACAATTGTGTTTTCGGCACTCGTTTGAAACATTGCAGGTTGGGAGGATAGCCTAGTGGAACGAGGGAGAAAGTTCCAAGGGCATGTGGGGTGGCAGCACTGGTATCTATACAAATCCAACATACACCAGAATACAACAGACCCAGCACTTTCTGGGAAAAAAAAAAACTCTGCCTCTACTGGTGTAGTTGAATGAGGTTGTTCTGTGTTGGGAGCTGTAGTGTTATAACAATTGGCTATAGAATTAGCTCACGGATAAACTCATGCCTACAATGACCTCTATCTAGATATGATCCTTAAACTCCATTTACAAAAATCAGTGGTTTCCAAAATAAACCCACGAGAGTCTAACTTGACAGATAGGAGGACACCTACTTGTGACACCAGCCCGTTCAGTTGCTCAGACAGCTGTCGTAGACTGTCTGTCGATGAGACGAACCTGTCGGATAAAGTGACGTGTTACATACAGAAACACATGAATGGGGAATGCACATGATAATCAGATGATTTGCAGAGTATCATTATTTACTTCTGTTGTCTTCTGCTGGAAATGTAAGCAGGAATTAGAGGGTGTTTGTAGTAGATTACACGGCATGCTGGAGATTACAGCGGTCATGCTTAAAGGGGTTTGGAAAGATAATAGTTTGTGCTTTCACACTTTATATCCACTACTGCGGAACTTCACAGAGCTATAATTACAGGTAATTCCTAATGATACAGAGCGGCTGATACATGTAAAGAGGTTTTTCTTGCAAATCTCACCCTATTAATGTATAATCCACCATATATTGTTTCCATTACACTCCAAATACACGGATAATGGGTTTCTCCCAACGTCCTCCAACAACTAGCAGTAACACAGTCACTTACATCGCCCATCTGTAACACTTAGCTCACCTGTTTCCATCTGTAGGCACCTTCGTATTATCAGTGTCATTCTGCTGAGGAACAAGAAAACGGGGAGTATTACTTTCAGAGGGATGACCAGGGCAGTGACAGGGTGAGAGAGCACCAGAATACAGGGACTTAGACACCAAATCCTCTAGCCACCGCCAGGGTACAGCCAGTGCAGCATGCTAGCTCTTACAGTTCACCAACACTGAAACATGGAACCGGAGACCAGAGATTAAAACACCACGTACTCCATGCAACACACAAACCGCTTAGATTTACATTCGGAAATTTATGCAGAACAGTTTTTAATAGGACTTATTGGAGCTGCACTAAAAAGGGTTTCTCCACCTATGGATTTGTGAAATAGTTATGGTGGGTTCTGTATATTTTGTCGACATGTCCTGAAGAAATGTCATTTCTATTGTATTGTTGATATTTTGATTATGCCGACATGTCAGGGGCAATTAAATTGAGAGCGCCGTTTGGGAGCAAAATAGGTATAGATGTTTCTGCTTTCCCCCTCCTGAGGAGGCGAGCACAAATGTGTGAAAAATCTGTGGTTTGGGCACCCAAAGGGCCCTAACCAGGACTTTAGATGGGTTTAGCAATTTTATGCAGCTAAACCCGGTCTAATTTGGCGTGACAAGCATGATAATGAAGTGGCACCCAGAACAAACAATTGAATTGATAAATTGGGCGCCCATTAATTAACGCTTCTTAAACAGATAAATTGCCCCCTTTAAGTGTGTCGACATTTTGCATAGATCGACGTTTTCACCAACATTCTGGTATATAAAAAATAGAAATAGATTCAGTCTAGGTGCTACCAAATTGTCAGCATGAAAACACCTCTCAATAAGTTACCATAACTTAGAACAATAGAAAACACACAAAAAACAGGAGGTATAAAGTCCTTGCGCCACTTTTGTTGAAACAATATGTATTATTTTAGTCCTGAGAGTTCTTCTTACGAAAGTCTCTTTATTCGGACCAATCGTGCACAGCAAAAAAAAAGAAACACAAATATTATATATCAGTTTTGGAAATACTCAATGTGTAATTGAAAATGAGGATAATGGAAATCCAAAAGACCATATAGGTGACACCCGTGTTCTTTGTATATGGAAAACACTGTCTCTACTCCCAGTGTTCTTCACACAGAAATGGGTATATTTACTCACATTAGTGCTTACATAGGAACTATAGGTGAATAGACGAAGAGAGATACGGCGTTTTCCACATACAAAGAACACGGGTGTCACCTATATATGGTCTTTTGGATTTCTATTATACTCATTTTCTATTACACATTGAGTATTTCCAAAACTAGTTTTATTTATATTATATATAATTATATATATATATAAAATTTGTTTTGTCTTTTTTTTTTTGCTGAGCACGATTGGTCCGAATAAAGAGACATTCGCAAGAAGAACACGAAGGACTAAAAGAATACATATGTTTGAACGAAATTGGCACAAGGACTTCATACCCCTGTTTTGTGTATTTGACATTCTGGTGCCATCCTTATGACTTCCGACATAGTAAATGTCGACATATTGAATGCATATCCTTATGGTTGCTGGTCTTTGAGCACTAACCCTCCCTGCGTAGTGACAATTTACTATTTGTCTGGTGAGTGTTCTCAAAGTAGCAGCACCGTCAATTGAGAAAACAGATATACCTTTAGTCTGGGTTAAAAAGGTATATATAAAAAAATAAAAAATAAAAATTTAAGTGGGTAACCATAATTTTTTTTATCTCTGCATTATTTAAGTTTTTAAATGAAACATAAAAAGTGGACACCAGCATGTATATTGCTAATCAAAATACACCAAAATTAATGTTAGGGAGATCAATTATATCTGATCACAAGGCTTGGCAAAATTACTGGCATACTATTCTTTACTATTTGACCCAGATCAGCTGTAGGCAAAAAGCTATTTGACTGATCTTTTGTGGTTTGTGATAGACATTCCAGTACACAGACCTCGGTATTTTAAAAAAATGTTTCTTAAAAAAAAAAAATAGAAAAATAAAATGGATTATGTTTTTCGCATCTCTTTAACCTATCCAAAAAAATATATAAATATAAATTATATATATATATATCTCAGATATAGAAAACCAGTCCAAGTCGTGTTAATAAGAAGACAGGGTTTAGAAGAGAGCGGGGAAGAGAGTGTAGCGTGTGGCGGTCACACCTCGGCCAGTGGGTTATCATAGAACGTGTCTGTTGGGGTTTTAGAATTATCGGAGACGTCCTCTGTTAAGATTTCAGCATCATGAACAACATCTTGCTCCAAGAGCACCTGTTAGAGCACACAACAGGGGTTAGTAATGAATGGATAGCCGGAGCACAAGGACACAAAGCTGGAAATTCTGGGATTAAATCATGTTTAAAAAACAAACAAGAAAAAAAAAAAAAAAACACTCACAAATTGCGTCAACATTAAAACACCATAATAAAGCAAAAATGAGCAACCAAGCAATGACTTTTAGAACAAATGGAATGAAAACACTTCTTAAAACTCCATGTAGGAAGCATTTATTTGTGGTGTATGGATCAATGTGAACATTTCTAAAGTTCAAAACAACCACTGTTAGGTGTGAAACGCGACATGCAAACGCAGTGATGTCATTTCTATCACCCTTCAGTTTCACATAATAGATCATAATGTTATAAGTTTTTTTTGTTTTGTTTTTTTTAAATGTAGCACTTACCTACAAAGACATATTGGGGGATGATTTCATTATTTTTGCGCGGCCATCTCCCGTCACTTTAGACAGGGTGATAATTGTTTTGTGCAGGTGGGCGCCCATTATTTTCCCGCATATCGCGTCCAAATGCTATCATTGCATTACGTGGCTAAACCCAGTGCAAGACTGTACAGGTGAAACAGTTGAGTATGGAAGAATTTACCATGTTCCCATTAATTAAAGGGCTTCTGTTCATATAACAATGGATCACATGTTCAAAAACAAACAGAATCATGTGACCAGAGGACTAGACATTATGGAACAGTGATAACTAAATACTTTCCATTCAATATCTGTCCTAGAGGCTACAAGAGCTCCTATTGCAGTAACATACAAGCTGGAAGTTTAAGCCATTAGAGCAGGGGCAGAGTTTGCAATTAGATGTGGCCTTTGCAGTGTACATAGTAGGGAGCATCAGCTGAACATAAAAACTAGGTGACCATAAAATGGTCTGGTTGTTTACAAAACTGCCTAACCATTAGCAGATAAATTTGAACGATGAACAATTTATCGTTCAGTCGTTCAATTTATCTGCTAATGGATAGGCTCTGAACGATAAAAATGCGCACTCCCGCGGCAGACAAATGTGGTCTTTTGTCTCTCCAACATGTTGGTCAATTATCGTTTATCGCTGACAGATATTAGAAATATCTGTTGCGAAAAACGACGAATGATTTTTTTAATGAAAATTAATAGAAACATTAAAAAAAAATCCACTCCCAGAATGATGTCATGCGATATCGTTCATCGTTCGCAAAAATCTGTCATGTACATGACAGATATCGGTCACCGCAGCCCCAGGAATTTTCAAAAGATAAATCTTTTGTCTTTCAGAAAGATCTGCTAATGGATAGGCCCCTTAATTCAAACAATGTCAATGAATGCATTTTGTAGTCCTTTTGTCCAAATAGAACATTGTCATTTTATAGGTTAAATAAAAAAACATTATAGAAATTCAACGACTGCTCCATCAATTTAAAAAAAATAAAATTAAAAAAAAAGGTAATAAATTAATCCACAAGAGACACATATTGTACCACTATTCTAGTTCCCCTGTGCTTTTGGCACTAGCCTCATTCTGTCACTAGTAACATGTTAAAGCGACGGGAAAACATTGTACTTTGCTCCCGAGGATTGTAGGAATGTTCTGCAGCATGGCGCATAGTGTCGAGCATTTACTTCTGTGAACACTGCAGGCACCCTTAGGTGTCCCGACGGCCGAAGTGTCCAGGTACACAGGCGCCCATCCCTTACCGGATGTCATTACAAGCAAAGTTTTGCTCAGATAGAAACCCTGAGAATTTGTAGGGATTGTGAGAAGAATTTACATTGATATATCCATGGTTGCAAATCCGAGTACATCAAGTTTGTCTCTCTCCAACTGCAATTGAACTGGTGGCAGAGCATGCTGGGAAATGTAGTCCATCAACATTTGTTTTTAGAGTAAAGTAACTTATCCCCCTTTATACACAAAAAGCTGACATTTACGCAATGGAGGTGTGACGCACGGGACACTTACATGCATTAAAGTATGTCAACGGTTTCTATACCACGACTTTTTTTTTTTCTGGTTTTCACAAATTCCAGAAGGAACGGTTTTACCGTAGTGAATTTTCTGGAGTATTTATGTCAAATGTCCCGTGCATCAATGAAGAGTCCTTACAGTGGAAGAAAGTGACTTGTCGGCTGTAAGTGCCACTTCTAGCAGCGGGAATTTCCTGTTGGGTTAGTTAGGGAGCAGTTGGGATGTGGGAGGAGGTGAGAGACGCCTGTGATATACAGACACCAACAGCTTGTAACTTCCTTTAGCCTTTCTGAGGCAGCATTTACTGTAATATAGGCTCAGCTAAAAGAAATATATATTATGATGAGAGCTGCATGTCCGAGAAGTTCTGCCGGAAAGCTGGCACCTCACGGCACAGCCACATAGGTAACAATCTGTGATGTTGTGCTGCCATAATTCGGGGGGGGGGGGGGGCACAGCTGATCATCACAGAATATTAGCATGCCCCATTGGCACTGGGCTATACACAAAATAAGGTTTTGTTTTCAAATTATGTGTTTTGTTCAAGAATTTTCAATGCAAAGGGGAAGAATATAGGAAAAAAATAGAGAGAGAGGGGGGGGGGCGCTGAAAAATAGAGGGGAGCATGAAAAATCCAAACAGATAAATTAAAGTGCCACCATATCATGTGACAAACTGCAATCTATACCAATATAGCGACACCACCACCTAAAAGCAATGAAGCCCTAGAAATGCCTGACCCAATACAAAATAATGTCATGCAGAACTTAGGAGCTGGCAGGATGCATTAAGTGGCATCACAAGAGCCCGAGCCCATGAACGAGACAGACAGACCTGGTATGTCTTTGCTTGTTTACTGGACATTGTTGCTGGCTGTAACCTGACATGTCCTTGGAGAAGCACCAGTGTAATTGTACTGCATGCATTCCTTGCAGCTTTTAATCCCTTTAAGTTCAACGACCAAGTGACATGACCTTGGATACAGCTTAATTGAGGCATAAGTTTGTTTCAATGACGCGGCGTGCCATTTTGGAACGGCAGATCACGACAAGCAGCATAAAAAAAAATTATAATAGAATATATATATATATATATATATACATATATACACACACACACACATACATACATACACACACACATATATACATTATTTTTATTATAATATTTTTTTTTTTATGTTGCTGGTCGTGATCTGCCGTTCCAAAATCGCACACCGCGGCCGCGTCGCTGACTGAATTGGCCCTATGTGTTTTAAACTATTGGGTCGTTTAATTTTAAACTGGACAACATTCCCTCCTCCCCCAATCAACAGGATTAAGGCAGCTGCCTTACAGCGGAACCCATTACAGCAGTGCACGGAGATCCTTGCGGGGTTTATTAAGTGTCAGTAACCTTGTGTGCACAGTAACTGTAGAGGAATGGCTGCGACACATGGTTTGACAACAAGTGACACAGATACGCTTGATATGAAGCGAGCTCTATATCCTGCCTGGGTTATTTCAGAGCCAGAACCCCTGCAAATGGCAGGATCACAAGGAGGAGACTGATAAAAGTGTAATCGTTGAACAGTGCAGACTACAGGAGACACAAGTGATCCTTTACACAGGCTGCACTTCAGGCTTTCACAAAGGCAACAGTCCCTGGAGATAATGAATTAGTCCTATGATTGTATACTTAGTAAACAAACCTGTTCGTAATCAGGACGCCTCTTCCTTATCTTATATTGTGACAGACACTGCAATAATAATAATAATAAAAAAAAAATATTCGCTGAGGTAAATAGTTAATTTTGTCTTTTAATTTTAAAATATTTTTGACAAATTAGTCTGCGGGTTATAATGGGGTAATAAAATCGCTGGGAGAATTTGCAGGATAAAAGCTAGAGACACGGTTACACTGCGACGAGAACAAGCTGGGAGTGACGCGGCTGATTGTGTATGTTGTACATAATCTGCACTTTCCATCCCCAGCTAAGCCGATAGCGCAGGCCCCAATACTGCCGAGTGCTGATCAATATCTGGCTCTCCTACTACAGCTAGCAGAGGCAAGCGTGGGTTATGGTGCTGCCTACCAGACCCCACCTTACAGAGAGAGAAGTAATTACTGCCTAGCCCTGTGCAGTGGAGCTGGCTGACCATAAATCACAAGCTGCTGAGGAAACATCACTGTCCACTCATGGTCTGTGCATCACAGGGAGGACATTAATCTCATCATAAATACCACTTGTGATCCTTGTGAAGGCTTCCTACACAACGCTGTACACAGCCTCCACACTACGCCTACACTAGATGTCCAGGTCATGCTAGACATTCGGACCAGGTAGAACTCTTCTGCATTGCAGCCGTTACTTCACAGAAAAATCGCAATGATGGAGTCACAGATAAGATGCCGCCCGGGACTGCAGCAGAGAACATGCTCTAACCATTACCACAATACAAAGTATATAGAACACCAAGGCAAACGGTAGACACTAGCAGGGGGCGGGACAGTGGTACGGTCAGATAGGACGCCCATTACTGGGTTCTCGTCAGGCGGATAAGTGCACATGGCAACACTTTAAAGACCCCTACAGCCCCGAGCGCTTGTTTCCAATAAGGGTTCAACAGGTGTGGCTACATTTTCCAGGCATTGTTTATATGTAAGGTGAATGCAATTGGCTACTTAGGGTCATTATATAATCGCCATCACCCTATGTTACCCCTGACGTGAGGGGTACCTTCCAGGAGGACAATGCTGTCCAATGGTCTGATTAGCAGGACACTAATGTTATCTAAGTGCCATGTTCTAGGTCGCAATGGGATATTTTGGAATAACGCCCAAGACGGTGTATTACCCACTACCATCAACAAGACAGTAGCTGGGAGACTTTCCTGTAGCAGAATGATGCTGCAGCCCTCTGCAAAATACACATATAGGTATACGGAATTCCAGAGATCACGTGACCCAATGTCTATCAAGTGACTTTATTAGGTCAAATCAATTCTGGAACGCGATTCCGCATAGCCCCACAGCCGTGCGCACAAGAGTCCAGGGTTTTGCAGTGTTTCGGGGGGGGGGGGGGGGGGGGTACCGTGTATGGCAAATACATACGTGCACACCCCCATCACGCCTTCTAATTAAAGTGACCCCTACATTAATCTCTATATATTGGGGCTTCCATTTTATTTATTTTTCATCTACCATGTGTATAAGGAAAAACTGCAGTGGTGACAGAGGATATATTTTTTTTTTATTAAATTAAAAAACGTCATATCATTTGGGCTATGCCTAATGTCACGGAACAATGTTACCATGTTTTGTGTGGTATGGTGGATTTTAGCTACTAGGTTTTAAGAACTATGAAGAGCTCTGGTACATAATCTCCACCTTGCCAATGTAAGTATACCTAACCCTAACTGCAGACTAAACCCAACATTGTAACAAAATGAAAAACAAAATATACATAGTCTGCGAATCTCTCCCTTCATACCATGTCTACATCCTGAACCCTATGAAGAAGTCTAAAAGGACAACAAAGTGATAATTTAACATGGCATTCCATGCGCGATAATACTTCCCTTAACTGTAAGGGATTAAGCAGTAGCTCCCTGCACATTACCATATTCCTCTGAGCCTGCCCCACACCACACATCACAGATCATTCCCCCAAGTCACAGATTATCTATATGCCTAATGCTCAGTGTAAGAAAAAGGCATAAGCTGAGAACTTTTACTTTGCTGCAGGATTTAGTTTGGTCTCAACTTATACAAACAAGTTCCACCCACTTTGAGATGTCATGTTAACTCGCAGACAGCAAATGCTGTGGACACAGAACAGATTCCACACGTATGCATACATGGAGTGTTAAAATAAGTGTTTTGTTTGCTTTTAGGGCCTGATTCAGACCCGCTCGCAAGCGGGTTGATGGTGGGCCAGTGCGCACTGCGCGTGCCCCGGAGCGAGCGCAAAAAGCGGGGAGGGGGGGGGGGGGGCGGAGGCTGGGCAAACGGAGGCGTTCCTGCAGGAACGCTTGCCGTTTGTGGGCGGCCCTGCTGACATCACTCGTGATGTCAGTAGGTGGACTTCCTGCTCTATTAGAGCAAAAAGTCCACTGGGGCTTGCGGCCACGAGACCCTACCGTAAGGGTCTCATCGCAAGCTCGATGGTCTTGACCATCACGACCATCACCAGGCCGCTCGCATAAGCTGTGGGTGGTCACCCACAGCTATCCGAGCATGCAGGAGGCTGCAACTTAAAAAAACAAGCGCCCGCCCTGATTCAGAGCGAGCGCTCGCATTTTGCGAGCGGCTCCGAATCTGGCCCTTAGTCCGCACTTGAACTTGTGATTTAAAACGAAAAAAAATATATGAACTTGCATGTACATGAGTATACAGGAATAGCATAGGATTTTCTAATAGATAATAGCACTGTTCAATTGTATTTCAATTTACAGATTAAAGTACACCGGCTGCCTACACGTAGTGGGTTAAACCAAAATTTCTAAGAATGCAGTTGACCATGACATTTGGGACCTGTCCCATTTCTGAGGCACTTCAGTGTTTGATTTGGATAGGCTTCATTCTAACAAATCTGCTTACATTGTATGTACAATAGGTGACAGGTGGACATAAACAAAGAAAAACAAAGAAATATATATGTATCCTGAGGACCAGTCTCCTTTAAGCATTGACAAAGACATTTTAATGCGGGCAGGAGACACAGGGAAGACAGAATACCCTGCTGGTTACATTAAAATCAAGCTAGTCTGAGAGGGCTGCTCAACAATGCGCTGTGACTCTAGAGATGACCAATAAAAAATATAAAATAGGACGATGTAAAACAGGCGACCGTCCCTAGGCAGACACACGGGCACAGAGCGGCGAAGCACAGCACAGTCAGTCAGAGGAGGAGGTCACCACCTCAGCAGACACCTCACCTTCATGTCTCCCAATGCAGGGATGGACACCCCATTGGATCTATGAAGATCTGATACCAGCCCTTTCAAAATGGCCTCAATCTGAAGACAGTGAGAGAAACAGAGAAAGAAGAGGAGACAGATAAGCAGCCAGGGGCAGCCATTTTACTGTTATTTCACTGTAAACAGCAACTACTCAATTCCCATTGGTCGCACCCGCTGGCTGAGAACACAAAACAGGGGCTATAATCATTTGCACAACCCTCCTTAACATATTCTGCAGTAAATACTGGGGTGCGCACAAGAGGAGCCCACTCCCTCATAACCAACTACCCCACAGCTTACACTTCAATAAAAGTGACCAGTCCTCTGCAAACAGTTCCATAAATCACGGCGTGAGCTGCAGCGTTGCTCTACCCAACATAGGGGGCGCTGTCCAAAATGTGTACAACCTCTAACCAAATCATGATGAGCAGGAATAAGGCTGGGTACACACGTAAAGATTTTCTGTCCAACCATCCAACTAGTTGATTGGTTGGAATGAAAACCTGGTAACGTATGGGAGTAACTGATGATCAGCAATTTGCTCCTAAATGCCAGAAAACAGATGAAAATGGTCGTCGGACAAGTTTGTTAAATGTTTGATCTAAATAATTTGTTCAAACAGTTTTTGTCCATTTTTCGGCATTTGGGAGCAAATTGCTGATTGTCATTTGCTTTCATTCCTTACCAGGTTTTCATTCCAACCAATCAACTAGCGGGATGGTTGGACAGAAAATCTTTACGTGTGTATGCACCTTAAGGGGTAACCATATACGGTAACCAGGGCAGAGGACAGGTTAGCAAGAGAATTGTATGAGTACAATAGACAAAATTGCATTCACTCCCTCCTAATCAGCAAAACACACAGGCAAATCATAGTTCCTCCACGGGATACAGAATAGTTTTTTTTTTTTTCTTATTTTGACCACCCACCTCCTCCGTTACTTTCTCCTATTGATAAAATTATTTGCCAGCATTACTATTCACCTTCAGGTATTCAATTTTTCCCTGCAGCTCTAACCATTCCACAGGTAGCTGCAACATTTGATGCTGGGGGAATCTAGTCTACTGTAGACTACTGAAATGATACTGGTCAGCAGTAGGTTCCGCCTCACAAGTAGATAGGTTAGGCAGAACTGTAACAGCTAAGTATTCGTTTCGGTCAGTAAGAAGATTAAGAACTTGCAATTCATTAATATTGATTGAGGTAATGCTGCCTATCCACTACACGACATAAAAACGACAGCACGATTACGACATTGTAATCGTGCTGTTGTTTCTAGCGTTCCCGCTAGGCTGTTTTAGCGGGGCGCGGCGCCCTGCCCTCCTTCTGGAGGGCAAAAAGCACCCTGCCCTCCAGGAGGAGGGCAAAAAGCGCCCTGGCCTCACAGCCTGCGGGAGCCGTTCTCACCCGCGGGACGCAGTGTCCCGCGGGTGGAGAAACATGCGGTGACCCGGTCACCGCCGGAGAATAGACGCCGGGCGCATGCGCCCGGCATCTATTCTCCCTGTCTGCAGGGCTTGGGGGCTGCCCGGCGTGTCCGTAAGTGCCGGGCACGCCCCCAAGAGTGACGAAAAGGGGACGCGTCTTATAGACACGCCCCCTTTTCCGATGACCACGCCCCCTTCTCAGACGCGCGCACGGGCATGCCCTCTCTAGCTCCGGCGCCCTGCCTCCCGCCGGAGCTAGAAGGAACACTAGTTTCTATGTCTGTGATGAGCCTGCACTGAACGAGCAGTCGGTCAGTGCAGGCTCAATCAATCATCTGGCAACATGCTGAACCTGACAATATCGTCCGGTTGACCAGCTTGTTTGCTCGATGATAGATGTCCAATACGACCAGCGTGCACGCGCATCGCTGGTCGTATTAGACATTAAACTGCACGATTTACAGGCGATTACGACGGTAGTAATCGCTAGGTTTAATCGCCTAGTGGATGGGCAGCTTAAGCCTAAGTGAATTAAAAAATAAATAAATAAAAAAATAAACCGTGTGGCCATTTCAGTTTGGCCTTGGCAAAACATTTGGTAATTTCTAAGTCTGTCATGCAAATTTTGAAACAAGCAAGTCATTCTACACCTGCATTACTGCCTAGTGAGATATTTGTACTGAGGTGCCACTCTCCAAAGTAGGAGCCCTCAGAATACCAGCCATACAGAGGAACTCCCTGTCCAACAAGCCAAATCGGATCCAGGCTCTTCATAAAAATACCTAAAACGTTTTAAAATATAAAATCGGTTGGTGATTGTTATCCAGTATATACCAGAAATGAAGAAATGACTAGATACCATCAGAGCAGGAAGTGAGCAGCTGTATTTAACATAAGTGATTAAAAAGGACACCAGAATGAATAAGTCGGGCTGTTTGCATTTGGCGACACGTTACGTAATGCTAGTAAGTTACGTACCGGGTCTGGGGAGAGGCGATTCGGGGTATCAGGATGGCTGTTTGTCTCTTTTCCCTTTTTTTTCTTCTTGCTGCCTGCAGGACCTGGAGGAGCTGGAGGGGTCGTCTTTTGCTGAAATTCCTTCAGCTGCAAAACATGAGCGCAACATTATAACCAGCGCAACGTTATAACCAGCTCATCTACCTACTGCATAGCATGACTACACCACAGCAGTCCCAGGGATTGCAGGCTCCACGGAGCAGAGGAATTTGTTCTCACAAAGGTAAAGCAATGCCTTACATTTATAAAAATGGCATGTACAGTCTTCGTGTTTAGTTGTATGTTAAACCCCTGTAATTATACTTATAATTAGTGTCCTAACCAAACCGTCCCCCCTTGGTGCCCAACCCCACCCCCCATTGTGCCTGAACCTAACCCTCCCCCGCAGCTAACAGCTAAGACGCCCCGATGTACCTTCGATCGGGATGGCGGCTGTTGAGATTCTGGAGTCGGGATCTAGACCGGCGTCAGGGATTTTTACGCCTATCTTTAGTCCCGGGCCGGACTTCCGATGCCGGGATTTCAAATAGCCGGCATACTAACTACATCCCCTTATATCACCTAATAAACGTACAAGATAAACCTTGACCAGGATTAGGTTTTTTGCCTAGGTTTGAACTTTAGTCAGGGCCACACACTGTCACACAACCCCATAAAACTGTCACACTCTTAACTTACACAGGTTATGGGGGCTGACTTCATAGGCTCATGAGCAGCTCAGCACTCAATACATTTAGACTGTGACAGACAGGATAATCAATCCACAATCTTTGCTTCTGGCAAATCTTAGCATACGGAGATTACAAACAGCAGGGGAGATTGAACGCAGCCACACTGTGCCACTCTTGGCGGGCCCCCCTTCTGTTCGGGAATGGGACTCCAGTCCCGGCATTCCCATCTTGATGGCAGCCCTGCTAGACACGGTCTTCAATGTTGGTCTGCAGAGTGATTTCAGGGGGCGAATCAGCTGTGGACGCAGTGACAAGGATCACGCAGATTCACGATTACAGCAAATTTACGCCTGACCGAACTGCGCATATGCAGTACGGGTCTGCGATCTCACACTATCAGCAATGGACAGTCTGCTGCAGTTTTTGAGCAGGAAGCCGGAGGCAACGTCCTCAGTTTCCCAAAAGGGAGGCGTGTCGCCGCTGTTGGGTTGGGGGGAGTGGAGAGGCCAGGATCTCCGTCAGCTCTTTTACTTATTTGCGGCTGCCGGCTTGCGTGACCCCATGGTTACGCAACCAGCCGAAGGAACTGCACATTATACGATGCTGCATCCTTAGAAGCAGCTCTGATCAACAATGCATGCAGGAGGCGTAACGCCTCCTGCTGCATTAACATATTGCAGATGCCATCACGTTAGCAGCTGCGATAGCATATATGTCTGCAGAAGAATCATCCCCTCTGTTCTACAGTGAGTTCTGAAACCAAGTGATTTTGGAAGCTATACTGATTTCTGTTCTGTAAGTCGCTAAGCTCCCGATATACCCCGTTCCAAACGGTATGAGAATACACTGCCTGCGCTGTCATTTACTCCTAATTTGCACAGTTTTCCAGGTTATAGGCGAGGTCACTGTAAAAAAAAAAAAAAAAAAAGGCTGCAGGTGTTTTTCAGGGTCCAGTCTTCAATCCGGGTAACGCCAGGAATCCCAGCTAGTAATAAATAAGTGTGACAGCAACAAGTGTGCACCTGCGCAAGTTTTTTTTTTTGGTAATGGGGGAGGCTATAGTAAATAAGTGTGATAGCAGCAACTGTGCACCAGTGTGAGTATTAAAGATGGTAGTAGGGTAGGTGCTAGTAAATAAGTGAGAGCAGCAAGTGTGTACTAGGGTGAGTATTATACAGTAGGGCAGGTGCTAGTAAATAAGTGTCACAGCAACAGGTATGTACTAGTGAGTATTATAGATGGGAGGAGGGTAGGTGCTAGTAAATAAGTGTGATAGCAGAAAGTATGTACTTGTGTGAAGTAGGGTAGGTGCTAGTAAATAAGTGTGATAGCAGAAAGTATGTACTTGTGTGAGGAGGGTAGGTGCTAGTAAATAAGTGTGATAGCAGAAAGTATGTACTTGTGTGAGGAGGGTAGGTGCTAGTAAATAAGTGTGATAGCAGAAAGTATGTACTTGTGTGAGGAGGGTAGGTGCTAGTAAATAAGTGTGATAGCAGAAAGTATGTACTTGTGTGAGGTAGGGTAGGTGCTAGTAAATAAGTGTGATAGCAGAAAGTATGTACTTGTGTGAGGTAGGGTAGGTGCTAGTAAATAAGTGTGATAGCAGAAAGTATGTACTTGTGTGAGGAGGGTAGGTGCTAGTAAATAAGTGTGATAGCAGAAAGTATGTACTTGTGTGAGGAGGGTAGGTGCTAGTAAATAAGTGTGATAGCAGAAAGTATGTACTTGTGTGAGGAGGGTAGGTGCTAGTAAATAAGTGTGATAGCAGAAAGTATGTACTTGTGTGAGGTAGGGTAGGTGCTAGTAAATAAGTGAGAGCAGGAAATGGGATGTAGTCAGGAAGTAGACGGTCAAAATGCCGACCGCCGGCTTCCCGACTGTGTAATCCCTATAAACTAACAAAGAATGGGATCTCGCACCAATATATTTACAAATTCTCCATTCCAGAGAGATTTTCCCATTAATTTAGGGGACCCTGCAACTTCACTTCTTTTATTAAATTTGTATTTATGATATAGGTGAAGGCGCTACCTTAAGATCTTGTAAATATCACAGTGACAAACAAACAGAGAAAAGACAAGATTTTATCAGGTGCACTTATAGGGTCAATAAGTGCACCTGATAAAATCTTGTCTTTTCTCTATGTTTGTTTGTGACTGTGTAATCCCGGCAAAGTACTGACAGGCGTCGAAAAGCCGACGCCTGTCATTAGACCTGCGCCGGGAGACCGATGATAATAATGATGATAATCCGGGCGCGTTTTAGGTGTCAGGGCTACCCCGCGGGAGGGTTAGGCTAGGACAGTGTTGGCTAACCTTGACACTCCAGCTGTTGTGGAACTATATATCCCAGCATGCCATGCCACAGTTTTAGCATGCCCTAATAGCAAAACTGTAGCAGTGCATGCTGGGTTATGTAGTTCCATAACAGCTGGAGTGTCAAGGTTAGCCAACATTGGGCTAGGAGAAGGGGTGGTAGGGTAGGGTTAGGCACCCCCCGGGAGACTTATGTTTAGGCTACGGGGACAGGGGGGTTAGGTTTAGGCACTTGGGGGGAGGTTAGGGGAATCGGTATGAAATACTGCCGGCCAACAACAGCAGAGTTCCCGGCAGCGGAGGCCCAACAGCGCTGGAAATCCCGATCGTGGATAAGTAGTAACTAATCTAACCCCCTAACGCTCCTTTAGGGATGCCTAACCTCCCCCCCAAGTGCCTAACCCTAAACCCCCCCCCCCTTCCGGGGTGCCTAACCCTAAGTCCCCCCCGGGGGTGCCTAACCCTAAGTCCCCCCCGGGGGTGCCTAACCCTAAGTCCCCCCCGGGGGTGCCTAACCCTAAGTCCCCCCCGGGGGTGCCTAACCCTAAGTCCCCCTAGCCTAACCCTCCCGAGGGAGTGCCTAACCCTAAGTCCCCCCCGGGTGCCCTAAACCTAACCCTCCCCCCCCGCGCGGCTGTCCGCTCGCGGCGCCCGGCATCCCTTCGATCGGGATGCCGGGCGCCGGTCTCCCGGCGTCGGGGAAATGTCAGGCGTCTACATCTAGACGCCCGGCATTTCATCCCTCGCCGGGATATGACAGTCGGGAAGCCGGCTGCCAGTATTAAGGCAGTCGGCTTTCCGATTGTATACCGGCTTAGGCACCCGAAGGGAGAGTTAGGGGGTAGAATAGGGTTGGTATACTTACCTTATTCAGCGATCGGGATCTTCACCTCTGCCGGGCTTACGCTGTTGGGATTACCTACTACACCCCAGGAAATGTGTACTAGTGGGTGTATTATACAGTAGGGTAGGTGCTAGTAAATAAGTGAGAGCAGGAAATGTGTACTAGAGGGAGTACTATACAGTAGGGTAGGTGCTAGTAAATAAGTGAGAGCAGGAAATGTGTACTAGAGGGAGTATTATACAGTAGGGTAGGTGCTAGTAAATAAGTGAGCAGGAAATGTGTACTAGAGGGAGTACTATACAGTAGGGTAGGTGCTAGTAAATAAGTGAGAGCAGGAAATGTGTACTAGAGGGAGTACTATACAGTAGGGTAGGTGCTAGTAAATAAGTGAGAGCAGGAAATGTGTACTAGAGGGAGTATTATACAGTAGGGTAGGTGCTAGTAAATAAGTGAGCAGGAAATGTGTACTAGAGGGAGTACTATACAGTAGGGTAGGTGCTAGTAAATAAGTGAGCAGGAAATGTGTACTAGAGGGAGTATTATACAGTAGGGTAGGTGCTAGTAAATAAGTGAGCAGGAAATGTGTACTAGAGGGAGTATTATACAGTAGGGTAGGTGCTAGTAAATAAGTGAGCAGGAAATGTGTACTAGAGGGAGTACTATACAGTAGGGTAGGTGCTAGTAAATAAGTGAGCAGGAAATGTGTACTAGAGGGAGTACTATACAGTAGGGTAGGTGCTAGTAAATAAGTGAGAGCAGGAAATGTGTACTAGAGGGAGTATTATACAGTAGGGTAGGTGCTAGTAAATAAGTGAGAGCAGGAAATGTGTACTAGAGGGAGTATTATACAGTAGGGTTGGTGCTAGTAAATAAGTGAGAGCAGGAAATGTGTACTAGAGGGAGTATTATACAGTAGGGTAGGTGCTAGTAAATAAGTGAGCAGGAAATGTGTACTAGAGGTGTATTATACAGTAGGGTAGGTGCTAGTAAATAGAAGGGGTGTCAGAAAGCTTGTAAAGATGTGGAGGCTGAGGGAGAGTCTGATCATTACATTTTGATTTATGCAATAAAATATCTGGAATAAAGTTGGTGGAAGTTTATGGCATTATGTAATGTAAGCCAGAGCTCGACAAAACCCGGGAGCCAGGTCGCCATGGCGACCAGATTTGGTTGCCTGGCGACCAGATTTTCATCAACCCCCGGGCCCTGTAGTCAGTGGCGGGCTGGGCCGGGGGGCAGGGTGCCATGTGCCCCCCGGGCCACAGCGCCATGCGGGACACGGGCAGTCTGCGTCTCTGTGACACAGACTGCACCGCGCGTGTAGCGCTGACGGAGTTCGGTCAGCGCTACACAGTGACTGACAAACACACAGCCGCCGGCGCCGGCAGCTGTGTGTTTGCTTTGAGTGACAGCCAATGAGAGTCTGTTAGACTCTCACTGACTGCCGCTGCGCCCACTACAGGAGCCACTACTGGGGGCAATGCATAGGGGGGACCACTTCTGGGGGCACTGAATAAAGTGGCACTACATAGGGGGACCACTACTGGGGGCACTATATATGGGGACCACTACTGGGGGCACTGCATAGGGGTTACAGGCCACTACTAGGGGCACTGCATAAGGGGAGGTATTACTAGGGTACTGTATAGGGGGGCACTACTAAGGACAATGCATAGTGGGGACTACTACTGGCGGCACTGCATAGGGGGACTACTACTGGCGGCACTGCATAGGGGGACTACTACTGGCGGCACTGCATAGGGGCACTGCAGAGGGGGGGACCACTACTGGGGGCACTGCAGAGGGGGGGACCACTACTGGGGGCACTGCAGAGGGGGGACCAAAGCATATTCTTGAATCTGGGCTCACCACTCTCTAGTTCACCCACTGCAGGCGGTGGCTTTGCTTGCCCGGGGTTTTTTGGCTGCGGAGGGGTGGTCTTTCTGGGGGTTGGTTGCCTGGAGAGGCGGGTTAGCTGCTCAATAATGTGGCTGTGGGAGGGTGGTTTACCTGGGGTACCCAGTTAGTGGTGTGGCCATGGGGGTTGGTTGCCTGGGGCGTAAGTGCTCAGTAATGCTGCCCTGGGGAAAGGGGGGGGGGGTCTGGTTCCTACACTTTCATCCTGGCTCCTAGGTTTTAGAAAAATGTGTCAAGCCCTGATGTATGCCCATCCTCCATGACAGCTAGGTAACTATACGCTAACAACTTATTTAAAGACACTGACAATGGACATCTCTCTAACATTTGCCTATATACTACAACTGATGTAGGAACACGTCTAAGTACTGCTCTAGTAAAAATACACATATGGTTGGATGGGATGCGGAGCCAAAATTAAGGCAGTCACATATTACACTTATTATAGTTATGTCCGAGCGTGGATAGTGTGTTCTCAAACTCCCCTTGCAGCATAGGGCCATATTCAATTTGAGTCGAAAAGTCGGAGGTCGGACTTTTCGCCATCATCGCCGTTTTTTGCTGGGATAAAATATCGGGCGCGTGCCCGCTTATCACCGCATTCAATTAGGAATCAGCGAAATGGCACCCGGCGGAAAGGTAAGTATTGAAAAGTCCTTTCAGTTTAGGGGAAATCAGCCTGTCACCCCCTAGAACAGGGGTGGGGAACCTCTTTTCTGCCGAGGGCCATTTTGATATATAGAACATTATTTGCGGGCCTGGTGCAGGCAACGCCCCCTCCATGTGACATCACACGATTGTGGGGTCACAATCACCGTTGATTTCAGCAATGCTCGAAGCATCCTCAGGATACTCCGGGGAGCTGTAAGGGCAGCAGTGTAACCGTCTGAAGCGTCCTAAGGATGCTCCAGGCGGTACTGCTGCATAGATTCTGGCTGCAGTATGCCATTCTAAGCACCCTGCTAGCCAGATGAGGCTAGGAGAAAATAGCTTAGAGGGCCAGACCAAATGATTCTGCGGGTCTTATATGGCCCCCGGGCCTGAGGTTGTCCATCCCTGCCCTAGAACATGGTCTGACATGGGGGATCACTATGGGTACCCCGATTTAGCCTGCTGAAGGTAATTGGGGTTTTTAAATAGCCGCGGCAGGTGCATAAATGCGACTTTGAAGAAGTGGTGAAGAATAGCACTTAAGCGTTTTTTTTTTTTTAAATAACTAGTCCCATCAAATTTGGGGTACATGAAAATGGGTGCAAGCATATTTTTAAGTTCCTAAAGTGAGATTTTAAAATTCTTCAAAAATCCACCTGCCGCAACCACCCGCATTCTAGAAAACACTTGTCGCATATTTGGGAACCCATCCGGAATCAATTTAGCTAGTTTAGAAGTTTGTTTTTACCTTTTTTTGGACTGTCCTGAGGAACTTTTTTTTAAAAAAATTTACACAGATTCCTTTAATGGGACATTCCAAAGGCTGCAGGCTATTTTTTGTAATTATTCTGCACCCCAAAACCCCAATTCTGCACTTTTTTTTCGCCACCTAAACAGTGGTGAAAACTTATCCCCGTTTGTTAACAAAGACTTTTCGCACCTGCGAAAAAGTCTTTGTAATTGAATATGGGGATAAGTGAAACTGGCGAAAATGACAGACTTTTGAATATGCCCCATAGTGTACTATGGGTCTGCTTCAGAGACTTACGGAACAGCCGCTGCATCTTCGTACTGCTGTGCTAAAATATGCAGAGGCATCTAAGTAAAAAGACGCTCAATGCCGGCTTCTCGGATCCGATGCTGTGTCCACCGCCGCAGCCATCAGATCAACTGCGTGACCATCGGACATCTGGTTATAAGGATATCCGCCAAAAACACGCTACCAGGGCCAGTGAAGCAGCACTGACTTCGACATGCCCAGAAAATGGGGCCGATGTGGCCCCGTTCGCTGCAACGCTCAACATCGCCGCCCCCAAACGCCAGCAGCATGGACGTGACCTGCACATGTGCAGCGCAGCTTCTGCGCACATCAAAAAACATCGGAGATTTAGGGAAATATCGTACTGACATAAATCTCTGAATCATACCCCTTTCATACCACATTCCCTGGTCGTACCCGAGATTTTGTACACGGGTCCATCCCAAGTGAGACCCCTTTCAGACTGGCGGCCCGTCCCGGCTTATCGCCAGGTCGATGACATCACTGCCATCACATGCCGAGCCGGCACTAGGAGATGAGATCACCTCCAAGTGCCAGCTCTTTCTATGCTGTGAACAGGACCCGGGTCACCCGGTTACACTGCACGGCGAGGTGGGTTACACCGGTGTTCAACCCTGCTAGTTACCTGGGTTGAAATGCCGGGTCGCTCGACCCAGGTCATTTCAACTGGGCCCTTTCAAACTGCACAGTAACCCGGTTGCTGCACGTTCACGTGAAATAACCTGGGTTATTGCTGGCAGTGTGAAAGGGGTATACAACAGTTATCACCCATAAACACAGCATGCAATGTTGAAATGTCATTCCATTCTTTAACAAAATAATTAAAAAGGCCTTTACCTGGCTTCAAGAATGTGTGAGCATAACGCCTTTATGCACAGGCCCCAACCACTTACAGTAAATATCCCTGCAAGTGTGAGCAAGATGTCAGCAACCCACAAGCCCATTGTTTGCAGGAGAATAGTTACAGTTTTAAGAACAAGTGAACAAGCAAATCAGTGGGAACAACAAAGCTGTCAAAAGCAACCTCGACAAATGAGTAGTTAGGGTTCTCCAGCCCCAGCCTTTCCTAGAATGCAGAAGAAACACAGTATTCTTTAATAGGACAATAGGCCATTTGTGGAGAACCGGACTTGCAAAAATGAAATGATAATCCTTCCAAAGCGAAGTGGAAGTTACTCTAACGCTCCAGGTCTAATGCCTTAGCTATTAGAGGCTGTCTCACAAATGCTAGGATTTATATACTTTTTACTTTTTTTTTTCAGTTTTACCATTATTGTTTATTATTTATGTTAGTGACTTTGTTCTATTTATTGACACTAAGGGCATATTCAATTGTTATGCCCCTGTACGCGCCCAACAGGAGCTATTCAATTGTTTCTCCTGTCGGGCGCAATCAGCTGCCGGCGCACCATTTCAACTCGCAAACCCAGCAGAGTGCGAGCTGAAATGGGAAAAAGTGACACATTTGGGCGCCCAAACATCACTTTTCACGGTAGTGCCCAACACTTTGGTCACGTGTAGCCGCTTTACGTGGCATAACCCGACCACTTTGGGCGCGATCAGCGCGAAAAACTGCAATAATTGAATAGCGCCCCACGATCTCCTGTCACTTTAGACGTGAGATCGGGCGCACTATAACATTGAATACCACCCTTTAGCACATAAATGATCAGGGAATACTTCACATTTCTGTTTATTCTTAACGCTATCCCCAAACACTCTGATAGTTACATATTACATTTACTGTACATGGTCTGTCACCCCCACCTCAAGCCCTGTCACCCCCTCCTCCCCATCCCTGTACATGGTCTGTCACCCCCACCTCAGGCCCTGTCACCCCCCCTCTTCCCCATCCCTGTACATGGTCTGTCACCCCCACCTGAGGCCCTGTCACCCCTCCTCCCCATCCCTGTACATGGTCTGTCACCCCCACCTGAGGCCCTGTCACCCCCTCCTCCCCATCCCTGTACATGGTCTGTCACCCCCACCTCAGGCCCTGTCACCCCCTCCTCCCCATCCCTGTACATGGTCTGTCACCCCCACCTCAGGCCCTGTCACCCCCTCCTCCCCATCCCAGATCCTGTACATGGCCTGCCGGCAACCCCTTCGCCGTATCCCAGACCCTGTACATGGCCTGTCACCCCCTCCTCCCTATCCCTGTACATGGCCTGTCACCCCCTCCTCCCCATCCCAAGCCCTGTACATGGCCTGTTACCCCCCTTCTCCCCATCCCTATCCCTGTACATGGCCTGTCACCTTCTCCTCCCCATCCCAAGCCCTGTACATGGCCTGTCACCCCCTCCTCCCCACCCCAAGCCCTGTACATGGCCTGCCACCCCCTTCGCCGTATCCCAGGCCCTGTACATGGCCTGTCACCCCCTCCTCCCTATCCCTGTACATGGCCTGTCACCCCCACCTCAGGCCCTGTCACCCCCTCCTCCCCATCCCTATCCCTGTACATGGCCTGTCACCCCCACCTCAGGCCCTGTCACCCACTCCTCCCCATCCCAGATCCTGTACATGGCCTGTCACCCCCTCCTCCCTGGCCCTGTACATGGCCTGTCACCCCCTCCTCCCTATCCCTGGACATGGCCTGTCACCCCCTCCTCCCTATCCCTGGACATGGCCTGTCACCCCCTCCTCCCTATCCCTGTACATGGCCCTGTCACCCCCTCCTCCCAGACACTGTACATGGCCCTGTCACCCCCTCCTCCCAGACCCTGTACATGGCCCTGTCACCCCCTCCTCCCAGACCCTGTACATGGCCCTGTCACCCCCTCCTCCCAGACCCTGTACATGGCCCTGTCACCCCCTCCTCCCAGACCCTGTACATGGCCCTGTCACCCCCTCCTCCCAGACCCTGTACATGGCCTGTCACCCCCTCCTCCCAGACCTTGTACATGGCCTGTCACCCCCTCCTCCCAGACCTTGTACATGGCCTGTCACCCCCTCCTCCCTATCCCTGTACATGGCCTGTCACCCCCTCCTCCCTATCCCTGTACATGGCCTGTCACCCCCTCCTCCCTATCCCTGTACATGGCCTGTCACCCCCTCCTCCCTATCCCTGTACATGGCCTGTCACCCCCTCCTCCCTATCCCTGTACATGGCCTGTCACCCCCTCCTCCCTATCCCTGTACATGGCCTGTCACCCCCTCCTCCCTATCCCTGTACATGGCCTGTCACCCCCTCCTCCCTATCCCTGTACATGGCCTGTCACCCCCTCCTCCCTATCCCTGTACATGGCCTGTCACCCCCTCCTCCCTATCCCTGTACATGGCCTGTCACCCCCTCCTCCCTATCCCTGTACATGGCCTGTCACCCCCTCCTCCCTATCCCTGTACATGGCCTGTCACCCCCTCCTCCCTATCCCTGTACATGGCCTGTCACCCCCTCCTCCCTATCCCTGTACATGGCCTGTCACCCCCTCCTCCCTATCCCTGTACATGGCCTGTCACCCCCTCCTCCCTATCCCTGTACATGGCCTGTCACCCCCTCCTCCCTATCCCTGTACATGGCCTGTCACCCCCTCCTCCCTATCCCTGTACATGGCCTGTCACCCCCTCCTCCCTATCCCTGTACATGGCCTGTCACCCCCCCTTCACCCCATCCCAGAGCCCGTACATGGCCTGTCACCCCTGAACCCATAATGTGCCTGCCTGTCACTCCCCCTGCGCCAAGGCCTGTGGACCTCTCTCCCGCACTGCCAGCGCCATCTCAACCCCACTCCCTGCCTCAACTGTCACCCGCATACTCCTTACACCTCCCAACACCAATTGGACGTATCTCAAGCTGCCCATTCCCGGACTCCAGCTGCCTATGGCAGAGACCGGGCACGCCGTGTCTATGGCCGGGTAACCGAGCTTACCTTCCTCCGGGCCGCTGCCAGCTTGTGCTGCCTGTCGTCAGCCATCCTGGGTCCGGCGAACACGTCACCGCGCGCCCACAATGCCCCGCGCCGCGCGCCCCCGATCCGTGCGCGGCCGTGACGTCACTGCCAGCTTTACCAATCACCATGCCAGGGGGGACGGTCCCAGGGGCGTGGCCGTTACGCCTCTGTCATCATTACTCTCCCGGACATGCAAATGAGAGAGAGAGAGAGAGCATGTGTCAGTATAGGGGCGTGTCATACGCGGTGACAGCTGTGTGGGCACTCCCACTGGCCCCTCCCTTATCAGTATGATCATGTGACCAGTCAGCTGACACAGGGTGTGCATAGCTCATTGCAGTAAATGTCAGACTGAGGCTGATCACAGTTTCTATTAGTAACTTACTGCAGGAGCAGCACCAGGCTGGAGTCACCCAGGGGCTCAGGGCTTCCCCAGAGGGGACCCAGCCAGGCTTCCTTCCTCACTCCCAGGAACAGACCCTACAGGTGAGCTATGGCCAGTCTTTCTGTAGATTCCCATCAGTGCAGAGTGACTTCCTAATATACAGACCTCCCCCCCATCACCCCCATTCAGAGGATCATGTAGAGTTGGATATAAACAAACTTTGCTTTTTATTTTATTTATGCAGATTATGTTGTTTTTTTTTACTATGAAATAAAAATTTACAAGCGTGTTCCTCCCTATGGCAGCCCGACGCATTTTGCCCTTATGGCTCCTCTAAGCTTAGAGAGGAGAGTGGTGGGGTGTGCAAGCATGGGCACAGTGCAGTAAGGGAGTGCTCTCGCAAATGCACCCCGTGCAGTCCATAAGAAAGGCGCATTCGCAGGTTCTCAACCACTGGCACAACGTATGAGCTCATGAAGATGGTGATGTACAGCCACTTCTGATTGGCTGAGTTTCTGAATCCCTCCCACCCATACTGGTAGTAGCACCACTGTGATCAATTTGCATTAATACGTTGATATTTGCAATTGATCCGAAGCATAAAAACAGATTCCCATATAATCTTTTAAATGGGAATATGACAGATGTTTGACTTTAGTTGACTTTGTTTTGAATTTGTGTTTTAAGTAACTTTTAAATAGTTTAATATATTCTACTAATGCTGCCCGGACACAGACGGAACATACCGTGATTTGTGTACTACACACTTTATCATTTACCGCTATTGCAGTCCGCTACATACTCCTTTAATAAACCAGATATACTACTCCTCTCTCCTAGTGTAAACCAAGCCACCCTTGCATAGCTGCACGATGTTGCGATGTATGAATGTTGCATACCTCTGCAAGGTATGCAACATTCAGCTTTTTGGGGGCGCATTTATTTTTTATTTATTAACAATTACTTATATAGTGCCAACATAATCCATTGTGCTTTAACGTTTGCCATATAGGTACATATTCCATTCAACTCTACATGAGCCCCTCTGTGTCTTAGGTCCCTAGGCAGTGCTTGAATTTCTCTGCTTCCATAGAAAGTAGATGGGTACAAGTTCACACAGCGTCATTTTACACTACGATCGCATACAATCCACTGTAGAAAACAAGATCTCCCTAGTATAATGTTTCACTTATATCCTTATGATTGCAAGAGCCCTTTTATCTTCTGTTTCATTGTTTGCTACAGTACTTGTCAACCATTGCATTAGCAGTTTGTTTTCTTGAATTGTACGAATTTGAGAAAGACAGTACCTTGAAAAAAAAAAAAAAGGAACATTCAACTGTATTCCTTTTTCCAGATGGCCTTGAAACTCCTATTTTTTAATATGGAGATCTGTATTTGTAAGCAACTCATATGTATTAAGTATCCCGTCCCATCCCCCCTCCCCCACCCCCCAAAAAATAATAGTAAACCAAAAAGTATTAACCCTTCGTATCCCCTGTCGCGTCCCAGCAAACACATTGTGAGATATTTTACATGGTATTTGCATTGGGATCTTAGATCAGTGCACCCTATTGTTTTCTATAATAGGTGGCTGCTGTAACCTTTATCTGGATTAGGACGAATGATCAGGAAAAATATTTCCCATTTCAAACCTAACCTAATAAGCTCCTTCATAAGAAACTTAAACCAATATTTGACGTTAATGTATTACAAAGGTTGTGTTTCATACTGACCTTAAGGACTATTTACATGCCTATGTCCTGGTCATTGTCGTCTGTTTTAACCTAGAACGCCGCTGGGAATCCGCAGAAATTGCAACACTGGATTTAAGTCTCCTGTAAGTACTATATGATATCACCACAAACATAATGTTCATCCTTCTCCTTTATAACGTATGTTGTCCACCCAGAAATAAAGCAGAGTAAGAAACATTCCTGTTACTTATATTCTAGTACACAGGTTCTCAAACTCGGACCTCAGGACCCCAAACAGTGCATGTTTTCCAGGGCTCCTTACAGAATCACAAGTGAAATAATTAGCTCCAACTGTGGATCTTTCTAAAATGTGTCAGTGAGTAATGAATACACCTGTGCACCTGCTGGGTGACCTGGAAAACGTGACCTGTGTGGGGTCCTGAGGACCGAGTTTGAGAACCACTGTTCTAGTAAATAGACGCTTCATTGTGGCTTTAAAGTGGTATATTGTTTATTAGGGAATGAGATTGAAATGCCGGTGGCTGTGTAGCCCAACAGCGCTAGGCCGACGCAGAGGAAATCCCAACAGCGGAGGTAAGTAATCTACCCCTCCCCTCTCCCCCCCCTAACCCTCCTTTAAGGGTGCCTAACCTCCTTTCCTAGTGCCTAACCCTAGCCTCCCCTCATAAGTGCCTAAACCTAACCCCACCTCCCCGCATCCTGAACCTAACCCTCCTGGGGGGGGGGGGGGGAGTGCCTAAGTTTCTAAACCTAACCCCCCCCCCCCCCCCATCCCCGGCTACATCACTACTTACCTCCGGCGCTGGACGATCGGTCCGGCATCCTGTCGAGGTCCTGGCATCGGGATTAACATAGGCATCGGTATTTCGACGCCTATGTTAAATCCCTTTCCGGAATTGTAGTGTCGGGATTGAGACCGGCTCATAACTACATCCTGTTTATTATTTCTAGTTAATACAAACCTGTTTTAAGTACCTTTCATCAGGTGTAGCATCGGTGATGGTACAGTTACGGTGAAGGTATATTTACTAAAGTGCGTGTTTTTAGAAGTGGAGATGTTGCCCATAGCAACCAATCAGATTCTAGCTATTATCTTCTAGAAGGTGCTAGATAAATGTAAAGTAGAATCTGATTGGTTGCTATGGGCAACACCTCCGCTTCTAAAAACCCGCACTTTAGTAAATATACCCTAAAGTGTTTGTCTACCATAGGCTGTGCATGTCTATGAGTTACAGTCACATTACCACAACTGAGTAGATTTCCTAAATTCTTGTTGGTTGGCTAGCAGTGTTCTATGGTATTCTATAATGCCTCTTAGTATGGGCACCTTGTGCTTCCAAAACAGGGCCTTGGCGTGACGCTTGACCCATTTCCACTGCATGGTAAAATCCTGATCTTGCTGTTCGCATTTTATTTTTCAGTTACAATAACCGGGTTTAAATTAGGCCTTTTATTTTAATGCTTTTAAGATCAATTTAGCCTGAATTCTTTCATTTTAAAATTGAAAGCAAAATTGACTGAAAACAATTGGGCAATAAAGTAAGACGTGTTGGGTTCTTCCCGTCATGTCTGTTTCAGTCGCAGTATGGTAGAATACAGTTGGTTCAATAAATCTGTCTCAAACCCGACTATGGTGCTGATGGTTTTTTTTTTCATTGGATCATTTCCCAGTTGATCCCTGAGGCCGTTTCCGTGATCTTATGCTAGAAGCCCGGCGACAGATCATTCCTGTGGAGGGTAGTGACTGAATTGCGGGATATGTTTGACCCCCAGGTTCTCACACCTCGACTTTTTCACCAGGTTCAGTCTCCCAATCTCAGCCAGTCTGCCGGAGCCCATGAGGACCCCCCGGAAAGAGACCTCTCCGATCTGAAGCAGAAGGAAGCCTTTCTAGATAAGGAAATAGCACAACTGGAGTCAGAGTAAATATATTCACATTTTCATATGTCATGTTCTTCTATAGTGCTTTCTAACCAGAGTGTCTTGTCTTTCATGACAGAGGTTGCCATCTTGCAGAATTAGACAAACACATCTCCCTCCTTCACCAGTACAATGAGTTAAAGGATACAGGACAGATGCTATTAGGCCGGCTGGGTAAGACATTCACTGTGACGTCATCATTTGCTTTAAATTAGACATTGGTTTAAAGGTTTTGCATATCGTAGCTTTTCAGGACCAATCGGTTGCCGCAGCCTCTGAGACGGAGGAATGTTTGGCCGACACCTGTTTTTTATGCCTGCACTGCGAGTTTAGTGTTGTCAAACCATAGTAAATTTATTTGGATTTGCGTCTTGTATTGGGGACTCTGGCCCTGATTCAGAGCCGGACGCTCTGACAGAGCGCTCGCTCTGAATCAGGGCCGTCCTTCCTGATTTTAGAGCGGCCTCCTGACCGCTCGTATAGCTGTGGGTGACCACCCACAGCTATAGCGAGCGGCCAAAAAAATGGTCGCGATGGTCAAGACCTTCGCGACCATCGGGCTTGCGACGAGACCCTTGTGGTAGGGTCTCGTCTGCCGCAAGCCCTGGAGTGCTTTCGGCTCTATCAGAGCCAAAAGCACTCCCACTGACTTCACTTGTGAGGTCAGTGGGGCCGGCCCTAGACGGTAGACGTTCCCATGGGAACGCCTCTGTCTGGGCAGCCACGCCCCCAGCACTCCCACCAAAGGGGGCATGCTGTCACTCACCATCGACAGCACGCCCCCTTTGTAGCGAGACCCATAGCGATGGCTTGGACGTCGCTATCTGGGTCTCGCGCATGCGCACGACGGAGCCGGCTCCCTCGTGTGCATGCGCACTTGACCAACATCGACCTGCTTGCGAGCGCTCAGTGCTCACGAGCGGGTCTGAATTAGGCCCTCTATGTCCAAAATATTGATAATGAAAACGTAATCAAAAGCAGGCAGTGGGTTATTATCTTTCTGATAGTCATTTAATTCTCTTTGCAAACAGCTCTTCTCAGGGGAGTCACAACCAAAGATCTCTATGCTGAGTTCGGCATGGATTTGGAAGACTGAGGATGAATCTGTTTGGAAGATGAGCGCAGCTTGTTACGCTTTGGTGCCTTTTGCAACACTGCCCCTGTGCAGATCCTAGAGGTTCATTCTACTCAATACATGACTTTAGGATAGCGAACAATACCAAACAAACCATTTGGTTTACATTTTTGGACCAATGCAGCGAGCTCTGGATGTTCTCTACTTGTTGTCGAGCTACAAATGTTACCAGGCTTTGCAAGCCACTGGCTGTTTGGATGGGTGTTGTAGTGTAACCCCAATAGGCAGGACATTGATGGCTTGGAATGTTACCAAAATAAAATGTATGAATCCTTCCAGCGAAACAAAGTCGTGGGATGGATTGTTTCACTTTCATATCAAATATGTATTTATATATTTTGTTTATGAAAAATAAAATATAAATAAATGTGTGCGTGTGTCTTTTTAATGTAGCTAGGCATTTTAATACAGTTTAAGGCAAATGCTCTTTAAAATGGAGATTTCTTTTTTTTAATGTCGACCCAGGCTGTTAGAGACGCTAGGCAGCTGCAGCATTGACTAAAGCTGGGTACACATTAGCTGACCTATCTAACGTTTGGTACGTGCATTCACACTTGCCAATCGTTCTGCCGATGTGTCTGCACTGTTAGCGCTGACATCACAATTGGGCGGGTTTTTGAATATGCCCACCCAGTTGAGATGTCAGTCACCTGCAGCATGTATACGGGCGGTCGAGCGGGTCACCCGTACACACAGCCAATCGTGCCGATATATCATATTACAGCGTAAGGGTAGCCACTAGGAGCTAAGCTGAATAAGAGACAGATTATAACATCTTTATTAAGAAAAAAAAATGCAATATATCTGCTATAAAACTAAATGGAGAAAACACAATAGAAATAAGTTATTTGTAATGTGTTTTTATTACTCGGTGTGTTTTCTCTATTTAGTTTTATAGTTGATATATTGCAGTTTTTTTTTTCTTAAAAAAGGGTAGCATAAAATTGGATTTTCTATATTTATTTTTTTTTTAATAAAAAAAAACGATTTATTTGATTTAAATAGGATTTTATTTTTATTACATTTTTTTAAAGAATAAACGTTTACAAATTTGAAACTTTTTTTTTTTTTTTTTTTTTTTAAATCAATTTTATGCAACCCTGTAAATAACTATCGGAGAATAAAAATAATTGTGTTACAGGCGGACACTTGGTTTTAATTTTATTTTCACAATTTTTCTTGCCTATATCACTATCTATATTTTATATTTCGCTTTAACTACTACCGTATCAGGACATTTTATTTTAATAATAAATAAAAGGTATATTTAAAATTTTCAACTATTTTACATAATACAAAAACATTCTAATAAACTAAGTGACTGTAGGTTAATTAAGGGTATATGTGCACTGAGTAAGAAACCCCTTTCTTTTAATCTATGCCGATGTATCGGCATTGGCTGTGCTGCAGGACAGATGCGATTATATCTGTGAACGAAGCCGTTCATAGACCTATCGTCTGTACACACCCACCGATGCACTACAGATATTTCGCCTGTTCAATCTGTAGAGCATCGGTCTGGGTGTTCTATACCCATCACTTCATTTATTATAATGTTTTTTGTATTGTGTAAATCGTTGTATTGATATATCTGTCAGTGTGTACCCAGCCTAACATTCCCCACTGCAGTGGTTCCTGACTAGCCAAGACAAGACAGTAACAACATATATATACAGGTCTAAAGGGATGGGGTGTGGATGAGCGATGCCCAGACAGGACAGAAAGTGAGGAGGTGGGAGAAGGGGGTGAGCCCAGATCCATCACCACCATCCAATCTTGTTCCTGATTAAATTCTTTGTCATACTGCTTCCATGCCGAACCCGTAGCAGACCAATAAAGTCTGTGAATCGGGTACAGATACCTGGTGACAGTAAGGGCCTCCAAAGGGCAGATGTCTAAATCGCATGTTGCAAACTCACAAAAACCCTCAACCCAATTTTTGTAAGCCTTATATACATCTTACCCAAATCCCCTTTACGCTGCACCGCCAACAAAGCTTTCTTGGCCTTAGAAGTAAAGGCATAGAAATCCACATACTCGCCCCAATGAATGCGATCCCACCTTCTGGAGCGCAAACTGTGAAACATAGCCATATTTGTGCCATTAACCACATTGCATGGGGTGCCACCGCCCTCCTTACTACCCCTTGGAACGACTGCTAAGCACACGATCATGACAAGACTTCCTAGCATGCTTGCACCTGTTCCACTGCAACCTAGAAAAGGAGGTAGAATCCCCCATCCCTGTACTATGAAAACCAAAAGCAGACGCTCCGATTGGCGCCAGCCGGACAACTGTATTGCTCCTTCCAAGACCTTCTTCCGGAAACAACTCAGAATCATCTGGAAAGTCATTTGCTGCAATATCTGAAAAAGAACAAGAAGACAGCATCTGTGACAGATAATACAGCAGGATCTTCTGCTAAGACTATGTCAAGAGTAGAAGGGATAAACTCAAGCCATATGCCTACCACAAGCACTACCAGTGGAGCCAATTGTGTTTGAACTGTCACTACTGAAGAACTGGCAGTGGGGGATGGATCAATCTCCATAGACTGCAGTCAGGACGGGCATCGTGCACCCACCAAAAGACCAGCAATCCAGCTATGGTGTACACATCAAATTAGGGCGCAACTCTGCAGGATGGTGCAGAGTCCCTGCCAGCTGCTTCACCATCCAGATCGGGCACACTACCCATCCCAACCACAGAGGAGCTTTGGCTTCAGGATGCTGCATGGTGCCGGAAACCTGTCCGACTGGTATGTTGGTCTGGGTCAGCTGGTGGGCAAAGCACAGGGGAAGGTTTCTCAAAGGACACCCTCCCTCTGTCACCCCTTGCTTCCATGGGCATAATTACCATAGGTGCAAGGGGTGTAGCTGCTATGGGGCCCAGAGCTGAGGGGGGCCCATCTTCCTTGTCAACGTTATAAGTGTGATGTTTCTTTTTTCAACATTGGGAGGTACATAGGGGCCCTTACAAACTTTTGCTATGGGGCCTTCAAATACCTAGTTATGCTCCCGCCTGCTTCTATTATGCGGCTGCGGAATGAACACCAGCAAATGGTTGCGGGCTGTGGACCAGTATTTGCACTCCCGGTGCTCAGCGCCAATAAAAGAATGCCTCCGGTTTTTTTTTTTATTGCCTGTTCCCATCTTGCCCAACTCTTCAATCTCTCCCTCTCATCAGGCACTGTTCCCTCTGAATTCAAGCATGCCCTTGTCTGCCCCATTATTAAAAAACCCACCTTTACCCCCCCTACTCCCCCCCTAACCTTTGTAAAGCTTCTGTCAAATTGTTTTCCTACGTATTAGTTGCTGCTAAATGTCTCATAGCCTGTAATTGGAAGAACCCCCACCCTCCATCTTTCTCTGCTTTAAAAACACACGTTTGGCACGTAGCATCAATGGGAAGTATTACTTACTACCTGTACGACAGGGGGCACATGTTTACCAAAGTATGGGCTCCATGGCTCTCTTATGAGACTGCTCCCCCACATCTCTCCCATAATCCATTCCCATCTGACCCATGCGCGAATGACTGTGTATGCTATACCTGCCAATACTCTCTTTTGCTGACCCTCTTTTGCTTATTACTGGTCTCCATCACCTCCTTTCTCTCTTTGTGTCTGCTATGTGTGACGTTCGCCTCCTTTTGATGTTTTCTGGCCACCATTTGATGTAGAAAATGGGCCTCAGACTGCACACCCTGAATATATATATATATATATATATATATATATATATATATATATATATATAATCGGAGGTGCTATCTGTAGCACCTCCAATTATATATACATATATGTTCAGGATGTGCAGTCTGAGGCCCATTTTCTATGTAATCCAATCAGTGCATTGCTTTGCACACCTGAAAGCTTGAGACACTTTCCACTCAGACTAGCACCCCTACTATATTGGTTTAGAGCATGTAGTCTGGCATTGTAATATGCACACCAGTCAGAGGCACAATATAGGTAAGTCCTGCAAATAGTTAGACTGTTAGACTGTGTAGTGCAGCTTTGGTTAATTTTTGGGGCGTGGATCCCCCTGGATTGCTTTGGTTGATCTGCTTCAGGGCACCGCAGTATAACACACGCTTCACTGGCTGTTTTTTTTATATATGTATTTCGCTTTTTATTATCATTCTTTATATGCAGCCTAGGCTGCTCTTAACTATTTCTTTTACACTGCACTTTTCTTATAGCGGTGCCCTGGGGCGGCTTAGCTGGGCTAGTTTGGGGGTGTCCTGCACACCTGGATTTGAACCCTAGTATGTTAGGGACCTACACTACAGAGGTTATCCAGATGCGGTGGGTAGGCCCATAACCTTGGCCAAGACTATGCCAAAAACCTCTATTTACTGGAAAATGTATTTATATATAATCAGTTAATTTGGAGTTGTGCACTTGTATTTCTTCTTTTTGTGTATACACCATTTGATATACTCTATCGCATTTTACATCTCCCTGTAGTCCTGTAATACCTATTTCTCTTTCCTTCACCCTACTCCCTCTATTCACCTTATACATAGTGTTTATTATTGTGTACAATTTGTTTACAAAAATTGTCTCACTCGATTTCCTTCCTCCATTTTTATTTGTGTTTATGTGAGCTCTCTGACTAAAGAATTGAAAAAAAAAAAAAAAAAAACCTTGATCCTAACACTCTCCAAACTCTGCCCCATCTCTCTCCTCCCTTTTGCCTCCAAACTCCTCGAGTGGATTGTCTACATCTACAACCGCCTTACTACCTTTCTCTCCTCCCACTCCCTGCTTAACCCATTTCAGTCTGACTTTCATCCTCTCCACTCCACAGAAATTGCCCTCACGAAAGTCAGCAATGACCTCCTTGCTGCCAAATCCAAGTACCACTGCTCTCTGCTCATTCTCCTCGACCTCTCTGCTGCTTTCGACACTGTGGACAACTCTCTGCAAATCCTTCTCTCCTTCAGTCTGTGTGATACTGCCCTCTCCTGACTGTCCTCCTACCTCTCTGACCGTTCTTTCTCCATCTCCTTTTATGACTCTACGCCGCCCCCACACACACACACTTCCACTACCAGTAGGTGTCCCCCAAGGTTCTCCCCCTCTCTCCTTATATCTCCAACTAGCTCTCTGCTATCTCTTCCTGGATGTCTCGCAGTCCTGCCATCTCCATATCTCTAGGATCAGACTCTTTCTCATCCCAGAGGCAACTAAGACCCTCATCCACTCACTGGTCATCTCCAGATTGGACCGCTGTAGCCTCCCTGACTCCCACCTCTCTCCAATCTGTCCTCAATGCTGCTGCTCGGCTCATCTTCCTCTCCAAACATTCTACATCTGCCCCCCCTCTTCTACAAACCTTACACTGGCTCCTCCTCCCCTTCAGAACTCAATTCAAGCTTCTCACTTACAAAGCCCTAACCCAATTCACTCCTATTTACACCTCTCACCTCATCTCCCTTCGCCCACCTGCCCACCCACTGTTACTCGTCTCACCTATTATTGCCCATTTATTTATTAGGTGTATGCCTAAATGGATGCTTTATATTTCCACTTGGAATATATTTTACACTGCCATTTTCTATTTTCAATTCATATATGCTGTATAATCAGAAGTCTATTGGGTTGGGTACAGGATCCCGGCAGTTGGGATGTCGGCACTCAGAATACAGACAGCACCAGCCCGACATTCAGAATCCCAACACAACCATATAAGTATACTAACACAAACCTCTAACCCCCCCCCTGCAGCCTAACCTCTAACCTAGCCCTAATACTTACCGTCAGGATGCCGGCGGTTAGGCTCCTGGAGCCGGGATTCCGACTGTTGGCGGGATTCCAGTGCCGGCATGGTGACCGCCGGGATGCGAACTACATCCTGTCCTATCTTACTGTGCTATCAGATATGTGTTATGCTCTGGTTCTCTTGTTTTGACAGCCTAATAAAAGATGTTTAAAAACAAAATGCAATAAAATTAGGTACATATGCTGTTGTAGGCCAGCACCGCACACAGTAGGCGAATGCTGTGCCTAATGCTATTGGATAGCCAATCCTTCCTGCAAACCCAAGCAGCTACACATCTTGGTGCATTTTCTCAAATTGAAACACAGCAACTCCAAATAAACGTTAGGCTGCGTTTGACCAATGTGCACTTTGGAAATTAAGCCCTATAAATTTCCTTCAACTAACTGCCTCTGTGTTTTACCTATCTACCATAAGCAGCACAGGAGGTTAGCAATACAATGATAGTAATATTTAACCCCAGCGCTCTCTATGTAAATATCAAGTAGGGAGGGAGAGGTGTATATTTGTATGACATCTACACTGGTTCAATTTAATACCAATAAATAAGGAGACTCAGGGCCTGATTCAGACTCGGTCGCAAGCTATGAGCGCTTGCAACCGGGTCGATGGTGGCCCACAGCGCATGCGCATGACGGAGCCAGCTCCGTCGTGCGCATGCACGAGACCCGGCTAGCGACGGGCAATCCGTCGCTCCGGGTCTCGCACCAAAGGGGGCGAGCTGTCGATGTTGAGTGACAGCTCGCTCCCTTTGGTGGGCGGGCCGGGGGGTGGCTGCCCCGAGGGAACACTTGCCGTTGGGGGAACGCTTGCCGTTTGGGGGCGGCCCCACTGACATCACGAGTGATGTCAGTGGAGAGCTTCCGGCTCTGTTAGAGGGGCTTGCGAAGAACGAGACCCTACCACAAGGGTCTCGTCGCAAGCCCGATGGTCTTGACCATCGCGACCATCATCCTGGCTGCTTGCAATAGCTGTGGGTGGACACCCACAGCTTTGCGAGCGGCCAAGAGGCCCTGATTCAGAGCGAGCGCTCTGTCAGAGCGAGCGGCTCTGAATCAGGCCCTCAGGTCCTGATTCAGAGATGTATGCTAATGCAATCGCAGCTGCATTCTCTCACATCTGTCACGGATCGCAGTTGATAAAATATGCTAATGCCTTCCAAAGCACAGCCGAGCACAGGGACACTCAGTGCTGCCTTCTCCTATCCATCCAATGACGTACAACAGCATAAACATCAGTAACATTGAAGCAGATCGGTCAGTCAAACAGCAGTAAGTCAGATATGACCAGCCTCAAATACCAGAGCCGTAACTAGACCTTTTGGCGCCACCTCACGCACATTTTTCAAATAGGGACATAAGACGCACATTCTAAAAAGGGCCATGGCCTCATGGGGAAGGGCCAGGGAAGAGATAGGGGAGGCCAGGAGATGCTGGGGATAAAAGAAGAGGAAGCTACAAGTGAGAATGATAATAAACATAAAATTGACAGGCCCAAACAGCGCCCCCTGCGGTGCCGAGAGAGGGGGGAGCAGGTATTATTTACCCGGGCTTCCTAGAGAGGACCAACAGGGGCCCGGGTCCGGAGCTGCCCCCCCTCCCTTCCTCCCTCATAGCTGCAGTAGGAAACTACTTGCGGCTGCTGAGCAGCAGCCACAGCAGTCTCCTATGCCTGTGGGGGGGAGCGATCACACTGATCACGCCCCCCCCTGGCTTTGCGTTGGGCCGAGGGGCTCACAGCACCCCCCTCTGCATACCCGCTGCAAAATTGTTTTTATTTCAAGCTCGAGGGGACATGGACATGCATCCCGCTATTAGGTCACGCCCCCCTCTTCACCTGGGCCGGGCAGGGCTCTCTATATTCCTGCCTGTGCCATGGCACAGGTCGCACCACCTTAGTTACGGCCCTGTCAAACACTGCAGCTCTCCTGACACGCAGAAGGAGATCGCAGTGGCAAATTTTTGCACCCCCATGAAATGGCGTTTAAATGGTCTGTCACGTTTGCATTTTTCGAGGGATCGTTCTGTCCTTCATTACATCATTCTGAAGTGTACCGCGGATACTGTTTGGTCGTCGGCCAACATATCGTCCGGGTACACATCGTCTAGAGTGTACCCAGCTTTATGCAGTAGTAGTGATTTTTTGCATTAATAAGATGACAGTCGAGTGCAGTTGCGATCAGCTGATGAGTGAGAATCGGACCTGTAGGTAGATGTACTCGGCCAGGTGTGGGGAGAACTTTGGGCTGTTTTATTTTATTTTATTGTTGAGTGTCTATTTCACTTTAACCACTAGATGGCAGTAGAAACCACACAAGTGGGTAGAAGGCTGATACAGCTACTGCCGTCTTGCTGTACTGTATGTTTCTCTGAAGTGAATAAAATCTGTCTCTACTGCTCTTGTAGAACTACAAGTCCAAGCATGCTGAAACTTTCTGTTGCACAACAGCTTAAGAACTACCAGCTCCTAAAGCCTGTTATAAAGTGTTTTAACTCTTTCCATCTCAAATGAGACAACAAAGAAACTATTGAAGGGGCACATTTCTATAATATCGCTAATACAAAGGGTGTGCACTAGGGGACTGATTCAGTGGTGGGCTACTGCATCCGCTCTTGCGTCTTGCTTGAGCGGCGGCTGTGATAATATGCAAAATCGGGCGCTTCTAGAGAGTAGGAGGCCCGTGTGCAGTCTCCGACACGGGCACACTCCTCTCTGTTCGGCAGCCGGCAGCGCACTGAGCTGTGCGCGGCCAGCGCCGGAGTTATAGACTCTGGGCACTAGAGTGCACCCAAAGTCTATAGAGTATGCGCAGGTCACCGGCAAAATGGCCGTGGCGGCCATTTTCCCTGTACTGCGCATGCGCAAATGATGGGAAAATGGCCGGCGGCCATTTTCCAGTTGTTTTTACAGCACCGGACTCCCGCACCGACGTGGGACTCCGGAGAGGTAAGTAATACTATGGGTGCAGGGTGTGCGGTGCGGGGCCCTCCTGGACCCAGGGACCCGTGTGCCCCGCACACCCTGCACCCATTATAGATACGCCCATGGTGCAAATGCTATTCTGGGCTGGTCTGAGGCAATTTTTTTGGGTAAGCGAAGATTTTCTTCTGCACCACTTGGTGTACTTACGCGCGCTGGAAAAAATTAAGGTTACGTGGGCTCGTGGGAAAAAGTGTGTGCGTGCGTGCATGTGTGTGTCTGGCTAATCCATATACACAGACAGTGGACGCGCCTCTGCCTGTCTGTTTTTTTTATTTTCTTTAGATGAGTTAGAACTATGTGGGACTTACATTTGTCACGATCCGGAGCCTGCTGATGGCCACCACCCTACCCGGCTAGCAGTCTCAGGTGCAAACCGAGGCTCCAACCGCCCATCGCAGGACCCAGCTAGCGGCCAGCCCCAACCTTCTTTGTGCGCTGCGAGTGCGACGTGATGTCATGACGTCAAGTCGCCAGACGCACATGGTCCACACAGAGCCGCAGCCGTCCCTTCTAATGGCGCAGTGCAGGTAGCTGTGTCACAGTGATACAGTCTGACTGCCACCTGCCCGAACTTAAATTTACATGTCCCTACTGACACGCCAGCCATAGCATGCCCATGAGACTGACTTTCTTTAGTTCACTTCAGGCCTCCTGCCAGTCAGCGCCCAGGAACGCTCATCATTCTGTCACCCCATTTCTGATACCATCTGCCCCACTCAAAAAACAGCTTCTTTGTGCGTACACACTGTGCAACGCATGCGCCGTAGGGGTTACCAGAACTGTTTGCGCATGCGCAGTTGCAAATATTGGTTGAACATATCGGCATTGCATTCGGATTGCGTGCACCTCTGAATCAGGCCCTAAGGGGTATATTTACTAAAGTGAGAGTTTTTAGAAGTGGAGATGTTGCCCATAGCAACCAATCAGATTCTAGCTATTATCTTCTAGAAGGTGCTAGTTAAATGTTAAGTTAATTCTGATTAGTTGCTGCGGGCAACATCTCCACTTCTGAACACTCTCAATTTACTAAATTTACCCCTATGTTTCTGAAATGGGATGTAGTTATGAGACCGGTGGCCGCGATGCGCCGGCCTAAATCCCGACGGGGGAAGCAGATAGGCTGCGAAATACCGATGCCTATCTTAATCCCGACCCTGGAATCCAGAAGGACACCAGCCCGAATGAGGTAAGTCCGTGGTGCCCTTAGCTGTTAGCCGCGGGTGGAGGGTTAGGTTTAGGTTTTGGTGGGGGGAGGTTAGGGTTAGGCACCCCTAGGGGGGAGGGTTAGGGTCAGGCACTAATGTGGAAGGGTTAGGTTTAGGCACGAAGGGGGGAGGGTTAGGGTGCGGGGGTGGAGAGGGTTAGGGTTAGGTTACAAGAAGGGAGGGTTGGGGAGGGTAAGTATACTTACTCGACCCCTGTCGGGATACCGACCATCGGGATGCCGCTGTCAGTATTTTTACAGTAGGCATCCCGACAGCCGGCATTACATACCCATTCCCTCTGAAACAGCATGACATTTATGAAGACAGATTTCAGCTTAGAAGGTGACATGATTATGAAATGATGAGATTTTACATAAGAGAATCCTAGATTATTAGCTGATATTTTTGTTCATTGTCTGTGATCAGTTTCCTAATGAGCAATTCCTTCCTGAAATCTAACAGTGAGCATCATTTTGTACATTTATATTCAATGCCATTCATTAATCCATTTATAACATGGATCTGTTTAATTTAAAAAAAAAAAAAAAATGATTGTAGAATTGCACAGTAAAAAATAAATAAAATCACTTTCAAAATATATCTGGCGTAGACATTATTATGTATGCAACATAAATATAAATGATCGGCCAAATACAAACAATGGAGTGGGGGAGAAAAATAACGTGCGCACAATACCAGCATATATTAGGGCCCATAGATACCAGCATATATTAGGGCCCATAGATACCAGCATATATTAGGGCCCATAGATACCAGCATATATTAGGGCCCATAAATACCAGCATATATTAGGGCCCATAGATACCAGCATATATTAGGGCCCATAGATACCAGCATATATTAGGGCCCATAGATACCAGCATATATTAGGGCCCATAGATATCAGCATATATTAGGGCCCATAGATACCAGCATATATTAGGGCCCATAGATACCAGCATATATTAGGGCCCATAGATACCAGCATATATTAGGGCCCATAGATACCAGCATATATTAGGGCCCATAGATATCAGCATATATTAGGGCCCATAGATACCAGCATATATTAGGGCCCATACATATCAGCATATATTAGGGCCCATAGATACCAGCATATATTAGGGCCCATACATATCAGCATATATTAGGGCCCATAGATACCAGCATATATTAGGGCCCATACATATCAGCATATATTAGGGCCCATAGATACCAGCATATATTAGGGCCCATAGATACCAGCATATATTAGGGCCCATAGATATCAGCATATATTAGGGCCCATAGATATCAGCATATATTAGGGCCCATACATATCAGCATATATTAGGGCCCATAGATACCAGCATATATTAGGGCCCATAGATACCAGCATATATTAGGGCCCATAGATATCAGCATATATTAGGGCCCATAGATATCAGCATATATTAGGGCCCATAGGTATCAGCATATATTAGGGCCCATAGATATCAGCATATATTAGGGCCCATAGATACCAGCATATATTAGGGCCCATAGATACCAGCATATATTAGGGCCCAAAGATGTCAGCATATATTAGGGCCCATAGGTATCAGCATATATTAGGGCCCATAAGTATCAGCATATATTAGGGCCCATAGATACCAGCATATATTAGGGCCCATAGATACCAGCATATATTAGGGCCCATAGATACCAGCATATATTAGGGCCCATAGATACCAGCATATATTAGGGCCCATAGATACCAGCATATAGCAAGATCAACTAACCTAGGAGGGAGAAGGCTATATAACGGAGAAGCGACAACAGTCAAAATGGGGGACGTCCTAAGGATATGGGGCCTGATTCAGCAAGGAACGAAGTTGCTAATACGCACGCAATCGGCCGGTTGTTGCGTACTGCACATGCATCGCAGTGCGCGTGCACGAACTGGCTATTGTGTTCGGGACTACACAGACCCATTGCAGAGTGATTGTCAGGAAGTGCCGTTTGTAGGAGGTGACAGGGGGTCGGACAAACGCAGGCGTGGCAGTGCATTTAAACGCCATTGCATGGGTGTGCATAAATGATCCACGGCGATGCCTTACGCAGCCGAGGTCTCATAGCGCACACGGTTGTGAGCAATTTCTGAATACGGTCAGAGCTTGTGCAAGTGTGGAGAATCATTGGCTCTCTGCCATCAATGGCAAAACCATCGTCCATCAACGGTTAACCAGCAATGATTGTTAACTATTTATTATTTATTTATTTTAGTTATTAACAGTTTCTTATATAGCGCAACAAATTCAGTTGCGCTTTACAATTTGAATCAACATTATACCTTGGTTTGTAAAAGATATACATACGGGTAAGAGGGCCCTGCTCGCAAGCTTACAATCTATAGGGAAAATATGAGATATGGTAAGAACTTACCTTTGTTATCTCTATTTCTACGAAGTCCATAGGGTTCCACAGGATACCTTAGGGTATAGGTGATGACGTCAGGCATCGGGCACCATAGAGTTAAGTTTTCAGTCCTCCCAGGATGCACTAGGGTCCCCCTCCTATACCCCGCCCCCGAGCCAAGGCATCTCAGTTACGTACCAAGCCATAGGCCGGAGGAGAAGGAAGAGAGAGAAGAAAGATCTGGACACACACAAGAATCACATTCTCACCAGAGGGAGACGGAAAAACCGGTGACCAGAGCAAAGCGCGATAGGGCGGGAGTCCTGTGGAACCCTATGGACTTCGTAGAAATTGAGATAACAAAGGTAAGTTCTTACCATATCTCATATTTGTCTCCCAAAGGAAGCATCCTGAGAGGCAAAGGTGTCAAACTCGTAATACCTCACAAAGGTATGGACAGAGGACCACGTGGCCGCCTTGCAGATCTGGACTGCAGAGGCGCCACGTCGAGCTGCCCACGAGGGACCCACAGACCTAGTGGAATGGGCCCTCACAGAAGATGCAACCGGAAGGCCTTCATGAAGATAAGCTTCTGAAATTGCCATACGGATCCAAGCTGCCAAAGTTTGCTTTGAAGCAGGCCAACCCTTTTAACGGAAGCCATAGAGGACAAACAAGGCGTCTGACTTCCTAAACGAAGAAGTGCGGTCAACATAAATCCTTAAGGCCCACACAACATCCAAAGTAGCCTCACCCACTGAAAGGTCAGGTGAGTTAAAAGCCGGCACAACGATTTCCTCATTGATTTGAAAACGGGAAACAACTTTGGGAAGAAAATCCGGACGAGTGCGCAGCACTGCCCTGTTCCCATGAAAAATCAAGAAAGGGGGTCTACAAGAGAGAGCCCCTAAATCAGAAACACGCCTGGCCAAAGCGATGGCCAGAAGGAAAACAGTTTTAGCTGTTAGCCATTTAAGATCCACTGAGCCCAGTGGTTCAAACGGCGGTCCCTGGAGAGCCCTCAGGACCACCGCCAAATCCCAAGGCGCCACCGGTGGAACAAATGGCAGCTGAATTCGCGGAACACTCTGCATAAAGGTGCGCACATCAGGGATTGTAGCAATCCTACGATGGAACCAGACAGACAGGGCAGAAACCTGCACCTTCAAAGAAGCAAGGCGAAGCCCATGGTCTAGTCCCGCTTGTAGGAAGGCTAGCACTCTAGACAAACGGAACTCCCGAGGTGCATAACCTCTCGATCGACACCACTGGAAGAACGTATGCCACACACGATGGTATATTCTTGCTGAAGACGATTTCCGAGCTCTTAGCATAGTTCGTACTACAGAGCTGGAAAACCCCCTGGACCTTAACATGGCCGTCTCAACAGCCACGCCGGCAAAGACAGCCGAGTCAGGTCCGGGTGAAGACAAGGACCCTGTGACAGAAGGTCCAGTGGTAGCGGCAACCGCACAGGACTGTCCACGGACAGACCCTGAAGGTCTGAGAACCAGTGCCGTCTGGGCCATGCGGGAGCTATCAACAGGAGCGTCCCTCCTTCCTGTTTGAATTTCCGGATTACCCGTGGAAGAAGGGAAAACAGAGGAAAGAGATAAGCAAACTGGAACGTCCACTGGACGTACAGAGCATCCACCAGAGACGCCTTTTCGTCTCTTGTGCGAGACCCGTACACCGGCAATTTGTTGTTGTGCCGTGACGCCATGAGGTCGATCTCTGGAAGACCCCACCTGTCCACCAGAAGTTGAAAGACATCTTGGTGCAGAGATCATTCCACCGGATGAACGTCCTGGTGACTGAGAAAGTCGGCCTCCCAGTTGAGGACTCCCGGGATGAATACCGCTGATATGGCCGGGAGATTGCGCTCCGCCCAGATCAGGATGCGGGACACCTCTACGAGTGCCGCCCAACTTCGGGTTCCTCCTTGCCGATTTATGTAGGCCACGGTGGTGGCATTGTCCGATTGGACCTGCACGGGATGACCCTGGAGAACCCAATGGGCTTGCTGGAGAGCATTGAAAACGGCACGGAGTTCCAAGATGTTTATTGGAAGCTCCTTTTCCGCCTGAGTCCATCTGCCCTGGAACAAGTGTGGACCCGAGACCGCTCCCCAGCCCCGAAAACTGGCGTCTGTCGTCAATAGGACCCAGTTCGCCACCCAAAACGGACGACCCTTGTTGAGATGGGTCGTCTGCAACCACCAGGCAAGGGACAGGCGAACCTCCGGAGTGAGCACCATCGTCTGGGACTTGAGACTCTGAGGCAGTCCATTCTATTTGGACAGGATCAATTGCTGCAGAGGTCTGGAGTGAAACTGGGCATATTCCACCATGTCGAATACGGACACCATGGAGCCCAGTAACCTCATTGCCGAGTGAAGAGACACACGGCGACTCTGCAGACAACTGCGCACCCTCAATTGCAAGGCAGAGATCTTTTCCACCGTCACAAAGATCCTCTGCTGACTGGAGTCCAACAAGGCTCCGAGGTGCAGAATCCTCTGAGACGGGATCAGGGTGGACTGTTGCCAGTTTATCAACCAGCCGTGCCGTTGCAGTACTGCAATCGTCAGATCCAAATGGTGTAGAAGGAGCTCCGGAAATCCTGCTACCAACGGTAGGTTGTCCAAGTACGGCAACATGCGGACTCCCTGCAGCCGCAGGGAAGCCGCCATGACCGCCATCACCTTGGTGAACACACGTGGTGCTGTTGCCAAGCCAAAAGGTAACACCCGGAACTGGAAGTGATCGTTGCGGATTGCAAACCTGAGGAACTGTTGATGGCGCGAAAGAATAGGGACATGCAGATAAGCGTCCTGTATGTCCAACGACACCATGTAATCCCCAGGTTCCAGCGCCAGAATGATGGACCGTAGGGTCTCCATCCGAAACCTCGGCACCCGCAAGGACTTGTTGAGTGCTTTGAGGTTGAGTATCGGACGGTATGACCCATTGGGTTTCTGCACCAAAAACAGATTGGAATAGAAACCCAGGCCCCTCTGGGTAAAAGGAACAGGCACTATAACTCCAGCCTGGAGCATAGTGTGCAAAACCTTCCTCAGTTCCGGGGCTTTGTTCCGGTCTGATGGAAGACCCGTGGTGAAGAATCGGGACGGGGGCCTGTGTCGGAAGGAGAGGGCATACCCGTGAGAAACCACCTCGTGAACCCAACTGTCTGTCATGGTTACCGACCAACACTGGGCGAACCGTAGCAGGCGGCCTCCCACTTTGGGATCCCCCAAAGGGAGGCCCGGACCGTCAGGCCGCAGGTTTGTCATCGGACTTAGGGGCCGGACGTCTGGTACTCCAGGCCTGCCTCCAGGGCTTGGCCGACTTCTTGGGGCCAGCCTGTCGGGGGAAAGGACTGTGCTTTAGGCCTACCCTGGGCCCTGTAAGGCCGAAAGGACGACGTACCTGAACTGGAAGGAACTGCAGCAGACGGGAGACATGCCGATTTGGCTGCCGCCAGCGTGGCTACAATCTTGTCCAGATCCGGACCAAATAGGACTTCTCCATTAAAAGGCAAGGCTTCCAGGCCCTTTTTGGAATCAGCGTCCGCCTTCCAAGATCGCAACCATAAGGTGCGACGAGCCGCCACTGCAGCCGAAGAAATCCGTGAGGTCAGGGTACTGATATCTAAAGCCGCTTCGTTAATGTAAGTGGTCGAATCCCTGAGATTGCCTATCAACTCGGTCTGTTCAGCCGAACAGTCGGAATTGAAAGACGCCTCTAAAGTATCTGCCCAGCGCTCCATAGCTTTGGCTACCCAACAAATGTCCATAGCTGGCCTGGCTGCTCCCCCCCACAAGGGAATAAACTGACTTTAGGCAGATTTACACCTTACGGTCCGTGGCATCCTTTAAGGAGGACATGGAGGGCATGGGCAACGTGGCACTTCGGACCAGGCGTGTCGCATGTGAATCCACCTGTGGTGGGGATTCCCACTTAGCAAAATAATTGTCTGCAAACGGATACGCAGGGCCGTTTCTAGGGGCAGGCGACCCGTGCAATCGCACGGGGCGCACTGCCTCCTACCCCTGCTGCAGAAACAGCCTGTTAACTGCCGGGCGCCCGCTGACATTCAGTTACCAGCGGGCGCCCGGCAGAGCAGCCGGAGACAGAGATGGAGACGGAGGCTCCTGCTTCCGGCTTCCGGCTCCGGCTCCCACAATGTGCACTATGGGAGGACGTCATGACGTCTTTCCCATAGTGCAGAGAGAGGAGCAGCCGAGCGGAGCAGACGCCAGAGCGTGGCTGAAGGTAAGTATTACTGTTTGTTTGTTTTTTGTGTGCAGGCAGCCTGGACAATACTTGGGGGGAGGCACTACCACTGGGGGCACCTGGGCACTACTACTGGGGGCACTTCTGCCGGGGGAGCCACCACTACTGGGGGCACCTGGGCACAGCTACTAGAGGCATTACTCTGGGGGCACTTCTACTGGGGGAGACACCACTACTGGGGGCAACCGGGCACTACTACTAGGGTAATTACAAGGGGGGCACTTCTACTGGGGAGACACTACTACTGGGGGCAACCGGGCACTACTACTAGGGACATTATAAGGGGGGCACTTCTACTGGCGGAGGCACTACCACTGGGGGCACCCGGGCACTACTACTGGGGACATTACTCTGGGGGCACTTCTGCTGGGGGAGACACCACTACTGGGGGCACCCGGGCACTACTACTGGGGACATTACTCGGGGGGCACTTCTACTGGGGTTATTGCTTAGGAGGCACCACTACTGGGTGCATTACTCAGGGGCACTTCTACTGGGGGCACTACTACTTGGGGCTTTTCTACTTGGGGCACTACTACAAAGGGAGCATTACTATTGGGGGCACTAATACAGGGGCATTAATACAGGGGAATTTATAAAGGGGACACTACTACAGGGGGCATTACTATTGGGGGCAACACAACTGGGGACACTACTACTGGGGCACTACAACAGGGACCATTACTGATGGGGGCATGACTACAGGGAACATGACTACAGGGGGCACTACTAATGGGGGCTCTGCATAAGTTACACTACCACTGTGGGCACTGCATAAGGGGCATAAATACAGGGGACACTGCATAATGGGCACTTTTGCCTGAGAGCCAGTGGGGGGGGGAGCCTAAGACCTGTCAGGATGGAATGGCAAGGGAGGGGGCTGGAATGAAGTGTGTATTATGTGAATCATGTTTTTTCAATGTGTTTTATGTGGTTCTGGATTTAATAATGTATTTGAGGTGGATGTGGTTTTAAAACGTAGTTTATGTGCCTCTGGCTTTTCCAATATATTTTATGTGGAAGTGGTTTGTTGCAGTGTATTTTATGTGGATCTGGCTGGGCTCGCTCCCAACGCGACTAAAACCGGGTATGATGCAAGGTCATACTTCTGCAAATGTCACACCACAGGCATGCACACAGAAATGCGGCGTGGGCTTGTGACAGCTAGGCCACACCCCATTTTTTGAGCGCGCCTCCTGTCTATCTTTTGTTTAGCTACATATATTTTTCAGCGCTTTGCCTCTAACAGGTTAGACACTCCTGTACTCAGTAGTCACGGTGGCTGTCATTCTGTGGTCTTTCTAGATCACGCTCCCTTACTGTGATACCACACCCCCTCACGATGACGCCACGCCCACTCCACAATATTACTGCTTCGAGGGGGGGGGGCGCATTTTGACTGCTTGCACTGGGAGCCTCAGACCCTAGAAACTGCCCTGCGGATACGCCACTGCTAAACGCCTTTGAGGCTGATACCGTTTGCTTGGATGTTTCCACGCCTCCTCTAAGTGGTCCACTAATTGGCCCGAAAGAGGAAACACTGTGGCGTCACCCTTAACATCCTTGAAAAAGGCATATTTGGATTTTGACACCGGAGGCTCATCATCCTCAATAACTAAAGCAGTGCGGACTGCACGAATAAGGCCAGGAATATAAACCTTAGACTTAGCGACCGACTCTTTAGGACGGGGAGGTTCCTGGTCAGAAAGATCCAGAATCTCCCCATCATCGGACGTCCCGTCGTCATTCTCATAAGGAGCAGACAGAAACGCCACCGGCCGCTTGTGAGGCCACAACACAGACTCCCCTTGTAACACGTCCGACAAATGCTATACAGAGCTTGTCAGCGAATTAACCCGCGCAGGCTCCTGAGAGACCTGAGGAGAGGAAATAGGGAGACTGTGGGGTACCATCAATTGTCTCGGGAAACCCTGCATGGGCGACGACACCACTGACTGCTGGGACAATCCCATCTGTGGGAAGGTAGGCTGTGGAGCTAACTGGCCCACGGGGGTTGTAAGCGCTTTGGCGAAACAAGCCCAGGGCGGCTCCTGTACCGGACGCAGTGACAGTAATTGGCCGCGCCAATAAATAACACTGCCGACATAGCCCCTCCGCGTTACCCTCCCCCTCCGCTATTGGTACCTTACACTTAGTACACAAAAGCTGGAGTTAGTATAGCGGGAGAACCACCCTGCAAGCCCCGCACCGCAAGGGCTTTAGCAGAAGAAGAGCAGGGATAGTGAAAAGGCTGACAGTAGAAAGTGAAAGTACAGGCAGCAGACGCTAGCAGAAGTCACATACAATGCAAAGAAATCAATTCCTGCACTATCAGCGCTGATTCTCAACTACGCAGACACAGAGCCTTGTAGGACACAGCGCTGCATACACAGACCTGAACCAACGGAGGAGAGGTATGCCGGGGGACCCAGACCGCGATGCCACCGATCTTCAGCGTCCAGCAGCGCTTACCATGCTTCCAGCAAAAAGATGGCCACCGAGGAGCAGAGAGGAGGCCGGCCAGGGGGAGGAGCGCTGCCATAGGGCCAGTCAGCACAGCGGAGAGGGCTGTGTGCAGCGAGGGAGGCACCGGCTGTGTTACAGGGAAGACGCGCTCCCCTGGCATGCAATTAACCCCTGGGACGCCGCAGCGCTACCGTTCAGCTACGGTCCGCTGTTCCAGGGAGGTAGTGGAAGCGCAGGTCCGAAACCTGGCTCCACACTGCAGCCAGTCCCCAGGGAGCCCCCTGCCTGGGGACTCTGGACCATGTGTTCAGCAGGGACCCACCGCAGGACCCCGCTGCTTACCTGCTGCCCCCTTGAATCCGGCCATGGTCCCAAACATCTGGGGTCACCGCTAGCTGTGACCCCAGATGCCTACCAACATCCCCGGATCAGTAGCGGCGTTCTGGTACCGGCGGGGTTGTAGGGAAGACAGCATGGACGTCAGTACTGACTGTCCATGCTGTATATCCAGATGACCAGCCACAGCTGCTTGTAGAAAACTTCAGGGGCCAATTCTAGCCCCCCTCTAAACAGGTGCATCCGACTCCGGCAGAGCACCAAATGAAACTGGGATGCCTTGGCTCGGGGGCGGGGTATAGGAGGGGGACCCCAGTGCATCCTGGGAGGCTGAAAACTTAACTCTATGTTGCCCGATGCCTGACGTCATCACCTATACCCCAAGGTATCCTGTGGATACCCTATGGACCCTGAAGTAGAAATAGGTGTTGATACACAAGGATAGGTGCTACATATTGCAAATCGGTCCAGCCCGATTGCAGATGTTCTTGGTGGGCTGTAAAATCCAATCACACTGGAAAGTTGGCCTAGGGTTAGGAGGATGTTAAATTGAATAAAGAGAAGATGTGATAGGTGTTTACTATAAGAAGAGAGTTAGATAGGGAGCTATAAAAGGTTAGGTGGGTGGTTCTGGAACCTGAGTCGCTTGTCTGAAGAGGTGAGTTTTCAGAGAACGCTTCAATGTTTGGAAAGTGGGAAACTAGTGGAAAGTCTTATTAACTATCGATGGTCAATGGCCATCCCTACTATTTTTTCTATATTATCCACTGTGTTATGTTGGATTACATGTATCAATTACAATAACATTTATCCCACAATCTTAGCTGTGTGTGTCATGCTTGAACAGAGAAGCATATACTGCACCATGAACCACCCAAGTTTTACACCTCTTCAGTGTTCTCCCCGGAATTTTTTTTCCAGCCGGGTGGCATCAAGAAGTAGCCAGGTGGGGCCCTCGCAATAATAAAATTTTTAAACCCTGACCTTATAATAATTGAAACTTGAAATAACATTTTATATATTAGTTCTCTTCTTATCAGAGGCCCAGTTGTCTGATTATGAAAAGCTGCAAAGTCTGTTGGATCTGGTCCTTTTTATACAGCTCCCAGATACAGGGCCTGATTCAGACCGGCTCGCGGGTCGATGATGGCCCAGTGTGCATGCGCACGATGGAGGCGGCTCCGTCGTGTGCATGAGCGAGACCCGGATAGCGACGGGCAAACCGGGTCTCGTACCAAAGGGGGCGTGCTGTCGATGTTCAGTGACTGCACGCCCCCTTTGGTGTGCGGGCCGGGGGAGTGGCTGCCCAAACGGAGGCGTTCCCATGTGAACGCCTCCGTTTGGGGGCGGCCCCACTGACATCACGAGTGATGTCAGTGGGAGAGATTTCGGCTCTGTTTGAGCCGAAATCTCTCTTGGGCTTGCGGCAACGAGACCCTACCACAAGGGTCTCGTCGCAAGCCCGATGGCCTTGACCATCGCGACCATCTTCCTGGCCGCTCGCTATAGCTGAGTGGTCACCCACAGCTATGTGAGCGGCCAGGCGGCCATTCTAAAAAATAAGAAGGCCGGCCCTGATTCAGAGCGAGTACTCTGTCAGAGCGTCCGGCTCTGAATCAGGGCCACTGTCCCCACTTGCAGGCTCCCAAAGTGCCAGGTGGTGCACCCGCCAAAAATAGCCTGGGGTGAAAACTGCCCTTGATAATCTGTCAAATAACCCAACATTACGTGGTAATCACTATGGTCGTTATGTAATGCAGGTACAGGAGTGATTCTAATGAGTTAGACGGTATTTTTAAAGTGGCAAAAACAACTTGATTTTGCCTTTTAAATAATTACGGCATTAAAAATACTGGCTAACTCGCTCCCATTCCTTATATATATATATATATATATATATATATATATATATATATATATATATATATATATATATATATATATATATGGGGTTTACCTCAAATATTAAGTATCCCCCATATGTGTTAAGAAGGGACCGCTGGCTGCCGCCTCCCCCATAGGTTTCTACAGAGTCAGAGTGGCGACTGAGGTGCACGGAAGACGCACGGCTTCAGAGCATACATGCCTACTCTCCCGGGAGTCGCCAGAGGCTCGCGATTTTTCAGGTAAGCCCCCGCACCCCCGAAAAAGTAGGCAAATTCCCGCATCCCGCCCACTTCCTAGTGAAGTGGGCAGGATGGGGAGATTTTCTGAGACGGCGGGTCCGTATGGAGGGGGCGTGGCTAAATGGCATGAATCATGTCATTTAGCCCCACCCCCTCTATCGCTGGGTTGCCTTAAAGGAGATGGGGCCTAATGCCGCCTATTGCCTGGCCCCGCCCCCCGAAGATGAAAGAAACAGGTCCTCTCCGGCTGCTCCCGGAATGCTGCCCTGCAAAGTCGGTAAGTATAACCCAGAGATGTTTTGTATTGGCCGTTCCTGTGTGGTGACAGGGAGGCGGCCTAGTGGACGCACGGAGATGGTCCGTCCTATGGCCATGTTATAGGAGTGTTGCACTCACATTGGAGGGCATACTTGGACAGAGAAACTGCACCTGGTGGTCGGGAGGTTGGGCACCCCCACCAGCCATGGAGAAGAATGGCACACGGCATCCATTCAGTGCAGGGAGAGGGCTGGGGGCAGCCCAGCTACTAAAGGAGTGCTGGGCTCGCTCCCAGCCTGATGTTAAATGGGAGTGTGCCGTACGGGCACGCCTCAAATAGCGTAATTTAGGGGGCATGTCATATGGTAATCAGACCACACCCCTTTTCTGATGCACGGTGTAAGGGGGCATCGGAGACCCTCTCTGCACAGGGCGCGGCTCCTCGAGTCAGCCCTGGTCCTTTCAATGTTGCCTTAACACCTACGTAATCAATAGAAATGACCCTGAAGTACACACTACACGATATTGCTAGCAGTTTCGCATCGTAACATCATATAGTCAATATTGCGCAGCTTTTGTACATGCAGGAAGATCAGGCGATACGGCTGACGATCCCGTGCAGCGCTATGCGGCAGGGGCCGGCATATCGGGCGACCAGGTGCCGGATTGCCTGGTGTGTACAGACCATATGTCGGCCCGTCAGTGGTGGGATCGTGGGTCACATCACTGGGTACACAATCATTTACCCACTAGGACTAGATTAATGAGTGTACAGTGCTCTCCTCTGTATTGTACCTAAATATACCACTGTGGTAGCTCAGCTGACAGGTGCAGGTTATAAGCTGGAATGTCCTATGTACAGCGTCACGAGCAGCCACACTACTGCACACTGTGTTGAATACATATATAGTAAATATCTCTCTTGGTAAAGCAGTGTCTCAGAATTTATTAAAAATGGACCTAAAGGCCTTAGTATTGCTGAGGACTACAGTTCCCGACATCCCTTGCGGGGCGCATTGTGGTGGGCGGAAGTACCCTATCCAGTAGCCAGGGTGTCGCGGCTTGTCAGGGTGAGAGTACTGGGCGTGTCCTCGCCGCAGCACGTGGGTCGGTGGGAGGGGCCCCGTTATGCCGCATGACAGGGCGCTCCCGGAAGGCATCGCCGCCGCCGCCGCCGCCGCACACCGGGGGGAGGGCAGCAACGGTCGGAGCCGCCGGGCTGGAAAGGAGGACAGAGCCAGCAGCAGGAGGCTGGACGGGGGCAGCTCAGGGTGAAGTTCTGACTGGTGGCCTCGGTATTGCAGGTGAGTGACATTCTCTCTGTGACAGCAGCCGGCCTGGGATTCACTGACCTGCGCGATGTTGACCGTCATATATAATCTGTATACTACCAACCTTCACTCACCCATTATATGCACTATAGCAGACATATCCCCTATACTGTACACTACACCTTCCATATGGTCAGCCCTCCATCTCCTATTCCTCACTCACCCATTATATACCATACATATCCCCTATACTGTACACTACACCTTCTATACTGTCAGCCCTCCATCTCCTATTCCTCACTCACTGATTATATACCATACATATCCCTATACTATACACTACACCTTCTATACTGCCAGTCCTCCATCTCCTATTCCTCACTCACTGATTATATACCATACATATCCCTATACTATACACTACACCTTCTATACTGCCAGTCCTCCATCTCCTATTCCTCACTCACTGATTATATGCACTATACCAAACATTCCTATACTGTACACCTTCCATACTGTCAGCCCCCATCTCTGATGGTTCACTCGCCCATTGTATGCACTATATATAACCTATTCCTAAACTGTACACTACACCTTCTATACTGTCAGCCCCCCATCTCTTATTCCTCTCACCCATTATATACCATACATATCCCTATACTGTACACTACTCCTTCTATACTGCCTGTCCTACCATCTCCTATTCCTCACCCATTATAATCACTTTACCAAACCTATACTGTACAGTACACCTTCCATACTGCTTGCCTTCCCATCAACTATTCCTCACCCATTTTATACCATAACTATCCCTACACTGTACAGTACACCTTCCATACTGCCTGCCCTCCCATCTCCTATTCCTCACTCATTATAATCACTTTACCAAACCTATACTGTACACCTTCCATACTGCCTGCCCTCCCATCAACTATTCCTCACCCATTATATGCACTATACCAAACCTATACTGTACAGTACACCTTCCATACTGCCTGCCTTCCCATCAACTATTCCTCACCCATTTTATACCATAACTATCCCTACACTGTACAGTACACCTTCCATACTGCCTGCCCTCCCATCTCCTATTCCTCACTCATTATAATCACTTTACCAAACCTATACTGTACACCTTCCATACTGCCTGCCCTCCCATCAACTATTCCTCACCCATTATATGCACTATACCAAACCTATACTGTACAGTACACCTTCCATACTGCCTGCCCTCCCATCTCCTATTCCTCACTGTACAGTACTGTATTCCTATACTGTACAGTACACCTTCCATACTGCCTACCCTCCCATCTCCTATTCCTCACTCACCCATTATATGCACTATACCAAACCTATACTGTACACCTTCCATACTGCCTGCCCTCCCATCAACTATTCCTCACCCATTATATGCACTATACCAAACCTATACTGTACAGTACAGTACACCTTCCATACTGCCTGCCCTCCCATCTCCTATTCCTCACTGTACAGTACTGTATTCCTATACTGTACAGTACACCTTCCATACTGCCTACCCTCCCATCTCCTATTCCTCACTCACCCATTATATGCACTATACCAAACCTATACTGTACAGTACACCTTCCATACTGCCTGCCCTCCCATCAGCTATTCCTCACTCATTATAATCACTTTACCAAACCTATACTGCACAGTACACCTTCCATACTGCCTGCCGTCCTATCTCCTATTCCTCACCCATTATAATCACTTTACCAAACCTATACTGTACAGTACACCTTCCATACTGCCTACCCTCCCATCTCCTATTCCTCACCCATTATATGCACTATACCATACATATACTGTACACCTTCCATACTGCCTGCCCTCCCATCAGCTATTCCTCACCCATTATATGCACTATACCAAACCTATACTGTACAGTACACCTTCCATACTGCCTGCCCTCCCATCAACTATTCCTCACCCATTATATGCACTATACCATACATATACTGTACACCTTCCATACTGCCTGCCCTCCCATCAGCTATTCCTCACCCATTATATACCATAACTATCCTTACACTGTACAGTACACCTTCCATACTGCCTACCCTCCCATCTCCTATTCCTCACCCATTATATGCACTATACCAAGCCTATACTGTACATCTTCCATACTGCCTACCCTCCCATCTCCTATTCCTCACTCACCCATTATATGCACTATACCAAACCAAACCTATACTGTACAGTACACCTTCCATACTGCCTACCCTCCCATCTCCTATTCCTCACTCACCCATTATATGCACTATACCAAACCAAACCTATACTGTACAGTACACCTTCCATACTGCCTTCCCTCCCATCACTCACTCGTCCATTATATGTACTATATTATACATATCCCTATACTGTACAGTACACCTTCCATACTGCCTGCCCTCCCATCTCCTATTCCTCACCCATTTATATACCATAACTATCCCTACACTGTACAGTACACCTTCCATACTGCCTGCCCTCCCATCTCCTATTCCTCACCCATTATATACCATAACTATCTCTACACTGTACAGTACACCTTCCATACTGCCTGCCCTCCCATCTGCTATTCCTCACTCGTCTATTATATGCACTATATCAAACCTATACCGTACACTATACCTTCCATGCTGCCTTCCCTCCCATCACTCACTCGCCCATTATATGCACTATACTAAACATATCCCTATACTGTACACTATTCCCTCCATATTGCTTGCCCTCCCATTCCTCACTCACCCATGGTATTTATTATTCCTATACTGTTCACTATACCTTCCATGCTGCCAGCCCGTCATCTTCCAGTCTTCACATGCCCATTATATCGAACATGGTGTCCACACTCCACACTCCATATTGCTATACAGTACACTAACATCACATGTATATACCTTCCACAAAGCCAGATGTACTCAAACTCTTCCATTACAGTCCACATTTTATGGATATTTACGCTTGTCCACAGGTGACTTAATTCATACCTCAGTCAATTTGATTTAACCATCTGGACTCAAGCATGGATATCCTGAAAACCTGGACTGTAATGGCGGAGTTTGGGAACCTCTGTATAAAGCCAATGTCACCCATTGTAAACTCTCCAACATGCCCCCTTCCACCAGGTGCCAATGCTTTGCTCCCATGCTTCCCACTTATTCATAATTGCAGTCATCTGTGCTAAATACACCCCTCTCATCAACTAATTAGTTCAGCACAAGGGACAGCAATTGTAAATATAGGAGGAAGAACCTCAGAAGCAGAGGATTTTGTACCTGGCGGTAGGGTCTGACACTAGATCTGAGCGCCCCAGGCAAGGTAATGGAATGGCGCCCCACTCCCACCATAATTTCAGGAAGTGCCCCCAGTAGAAGTCCCCCTCTATGCAGTGCCCCCAGTAGAAGTCCCCCTCTATGCAGTGCCCCCAGTAGAAGTCCCCCTCTATGCAGTGCCCCCAGTAGAAGTCCCCCTCTATGCAGTGCCCCCAGTAGAAGTCCCCCTCTATGCAGTGCCCCCAGTAGAAGTCCCCCTCTATGCAGTGCCCCCAGTAGAAGTCCCCCTCTATGCAGTGCCCCCAGTAGAAGTCCCCCTCTATGCAGTGCCCCCAGTAGAAGTCCCCCTCTATGCAGTGCCCCCAGTAGTAGTGCCCCCAGTGGTAGTCCCCCTTATGCAGTGCCCCCAGTGGTAGTCCCCCTTATGCAGTGCCCCCCAGTGGTAGTCCCTCTCTATGCAGTGCCCCCCAGTGGTAGTCCCCCTCTATGCAGTGCCCCCCAGTGGTAGTCCCCCTCTATGCAGTGCCCCCCAGTGGTAGTCCCCCTCTATGCAGTGCCCCCCAGTGGTAGTCCCCCTCTAGGCAGTGCCCCCCAGTGGTAGTCCTCCTCTATGCAGTGCCCCCCAGTGGTAGTCCCCCTCTATGCAGTGCCCTCTATGCAGTGCCCCCAGTGGTAGTCCCCCTCTATGCAGTGCCCCCAGTGGTAGTCCCCCTCTATGCAGTGCCCCCAGTGGTAGTGCAGCCGGGGTTCCAGAGCAAGTCTTGGTAATTTTAGGAAAAATCACCAACGATTTTAGGAAAATTCAGACTTGCTCTGGAGGTTCGAGAAAAAAGACTATTTCTATAGAACTCGCCACTTCCCATTTTCAGTCCCTTTAATTGAATAGCGAAACCCTGCGGCTGTGGGAAAAACCCAGCCCCACTAGGCTTTTTAAATTCCCCCGCCCGCAGTTGCATTCCCCCCTATGTGTCCATACTATGTTTCATATAGTGCCAGCATATCCTCTTGCTCTTTACATTTGGATGACCGACCCCTCATTCCTCTATATACTCCGGTTCCATTTGCCCTCCTTACCTAGATACCATCAATGCTCGCCCATCCCTCTCCAGGGGTGTTCTACCTGCGACCCTCCGGCTGCTGTGGAACTACACTTTCCAGCATGCCCTGCCAGTCTTGCCATTAAGACTTGCAAACGTTTGTAGCAGAGACTACTGGGATATGTAGTGCCACAGTAACTGGAGGGGCCTATGTTGAATACCCCAGCTCTATATCCTCTAAGGGACCCACGCACACATCACATGTGTTTGACCTACTTAATATCGCTCACCTGCAGTGTGTCTATACTGCGCAGGAAGAGAGCATTTTTCTATGCTGTCCTCTCACCAGGAAATACAGTCTATGCAGCATAATATGTATAATCTACCTAGACGTATAAGAAGCAGGTTTAGAATTTCTTTACGAGCGCTCAGTAAGTTCAGTCCATCAGATACCGGCAGGAACAAGGAAACGCTTTGATTGTGGGAGCTTCCAGTTCCATGCTGTACCATGCGATTTTATTTAGCCAAAATTCTGAATCTGCAGCTCCTGTAATCTGTCATGCTGGAGGTGATCGTGTTCAATCTACTATGTTGGCAGTGGGGGGTAGGGGGGGTTTCAAAGTCCCGTCCAAATATTGATATAAATAGTCGCATATAGTAACAACCGCTTTAAACTGCGTCCTAACGTTCTCAAGATCAGTGCTTTTCATTGCTGAGCATCTATATTGACCTGTTGGTGTTGTGCTATTGGGAACCTGCACTCCTATTAGATTAGAACCTGGTATCTGTTCATCCGCTGACACAGGGTTGTGCTAATAATGTCCGATGGGATTTACATCTTAAGTCTGGATGTCCCTGTAAAACGGGTCATAACCCCTAAACTAATGTGAGATTAACCTGCTAATAACCAGAACTAGCCCTATAGGAGACCATGTGTTGACCCTTGTAAAGTTACAGTGAACGTACGAGTTGTTACATAGGGGTCTATATATTAAGGTTTGGATGAAGATAAAGTGAAGGGAGGTAAAGTACCAGCCAATCAGCTCCTAACTGCCATGTCACAGGCTGTGTTTGAAAAATGACAGGAGCTGGTTGGTACTTCAGCTCCGTCTACTTGCTCTCCATTCAAGGCTTAGTAAATAGACCCCTTTGTCCTGTAGTAACCTGTTCCAGCTGAGTGACTCTTGCCACATGAGACTCCTATAACCAGCATCACCCCTGCCCTATTTTGCCCCCCCCCCCCCCGCCCCCTCCCCTGGTGACGTTTTGGAGTGGTGTATGTGTGTGACCCCAGACTGTGACTCACTCATTTTTCTCTATGGATTTCACAACTTTGTCACAGAGGACAAAACTATTATGAACCCTCACCTAGTTAGGAAACGAGCTGAGTGTTGTCTAGGTCTAAGTGTGCACAGTTCTAGCATCTATATTTTAGAAGATCATTGCACATTTATAGTTGGTTAAGTCATTTTAATAGTTACCGAACGCATGTAAAAGCCTGATTTTCTATATAGCTGGATGTTTGCATTTCAATAAACTGTGATCATTATGTTTGTGTTCATTCTAGCACCCTGCACCTGTCACAACCATTGTGAGGGTGATTCATTTGGGCGCAAGGTTTCGCAAGGTAACAAATCTTGTGCCCCCTCAAGCCCAATTTTGGATCACTGCAGGTATGTGCGCTCCCGATACCTACGGTATCAAATGGAAAAAAAAAAAGTGATTGCGGGATTTTCAAAGCTGAAAACCCTGCGGCGCGTGAAAAATAAAAATTAGCACCTTTCTGGGCGTTTCAGGTGGTTTCCACGGCTCCCAGCGGCCTCCCCTCCATCTTGTCACTAGGGCAGTGTTGGCTAACCTTGACACTCCAGCTGTTGTGGAGCTATATATCACAGCATGCCCTGCCACAGTTTTAGCATGCCCTAATAGCAAAACTGTAGCAGTGCATGCTGGGTTATGTAGTTCCATAACAGCTGGAGTGTCAAGGTTAGCCAACACTGCACTAGGGAGAGGGCTGCTGGGTAGTGCAAGGGCTGCTGGAAGATGTAGTTCTCTTAACACCGGCTACAGATACACACAAATCTGACTCACTCACATACTTACACTGCTGCAGAAGAGTCGGCTCCCGACACTGGATGCATAGGACACCGCTTTGGAAGGTGAGTAATTAAGGACTTAAGCTAATTGGACACCTCCTATTGCTTAATTGGTCCTCAAGGGGGGTGCAGTCGGGGTCCCAGAGCAAGTCCTGGTGATTTTTCCTAAAATTAACCATGTCTTCATTCTAGCACCCTGCACCTGTCACAACCCGTGCAGTTCCTCTTTCCTCCCTGGGGTGTCGCTCTCTACTCTGGTGTTTCTTGCAAACTCTGGTCTGTATATTAGCAGTTTGTTTAATCAGCTGGGTGTGCTAGAAGCACCAGAGCAGAGAGCGACATCCCAGGCAGGAAAGAGGAACTGCATGGGTTGTGACAGGTGCAGGGTGCTAGAATGAACAGTAACTCCAGGTTGCAGAGGTAAGTTTTAGGGTCAGGGGGAGACTAAGCGTTAGGGAGAGGGTTAGGGTTAGCCACTAGGGGGACGGTTGGGGGTTAGGTTGCGGGATGGGAGGGTTGGGGTTAGGCTGCGCACCGAGAGGGTTGGGGTTAGGCTGCGGGACGGGAAGGTTGGGGTTAGGCACTAGGGGGAAGGTTGTGGTCAGGCTGCGGGACGGGAGGGTTGGGGTCAGGCTGCGGGACAGGAGGGTTAGGGGGAAGGCTTATAATACTTAAATAAATCTGTCTGTATTCTCACTGTCAGGATGCCACTGTCGGGATTCTGAATGTCGGCATTCCTGACCGTTGGGATCCTGTACCCTACCCGAGTGAAGTGTGCACGTCACAAAACAATTAGACACAGGGCCCCGATCTGACCAATGTCTGCCTTTGCCTACATCTTAAAGTGGTTTCATCACATACGCACAGCAGCCATTAAGTGTAATTCTCCTGAATATTGGTTCAGCTGTCCAATCATTAGAAATCTAGGACTTCAGAGCTTGTTAAGTGCTGAATCCTCAGTAAGGACCATCGGAACACTGCATAAGGAAACATACTGTGGAGGATAAGAGAACAAGACACCAGTATGGACGTTTGTTTGCCTCTCTGTTTGGAGAAGGTCTGCACAACTGTGTGTGTATTACTATGCCGCATACACGATGCAAAATGGTCAATATTCCTTTGCATTCCAGACAATGAAACCCACAATGCGAAGCGTTGAAGACGACGCATAAAATCTCCATAATAACCAGCTGTATTGCTGTGTTATGAAGTATAGAGTGCCAGGCTGTGTAGGGGTTGTTAGACCATAAACCAGGAATTTGCCCTTCTGATATGGAAGCCCTTTATCATAATGATCTGTTAACCCTTCTGAATAATGAGCCTGGAGTGTTCCAGCATTGAGGCAGCTGTGCAGGTCAGCTACAAATCTTCTGTCACATCTTCCCGCCCCCTATGTGATCTGATTGGCCGGCACCTGAGCCCCCCTTCCTTTCCTTGCTATGGTCAGGAGGAGAGCTGCTCTCACTGCGTCAATGGCCGGAATAGTGTGTGGTTTCTTTTCCTTTGTCTTTTCATAGGCATGCTGAGTGTTTTATCTGCTCCGCTCCTTCTGTGCTGTTCCTGACGTCTTTACCGTTTGAATTGGGGGAGGGGGAGATTATCCCGGAAAACCTCTTAGCCATATAATGTGGTATTTCATACCTCTTGTTAAAGTCAGCTGTGCAAAAAAAATAATGTAAATATAGCATACATACATACATACAGGTAGTGTGCAAAAACGGTAATAGGAGGCACATTAAGCATATTGAACACAAGGGCTCCCACACAGGTTTGGCTCATTCGTTAATTAGGAATATAACACCCCCAGCAGGTTTAGGGTCATGTATAAAAAGGCCGGCCCGGCCGCTCTATATGCCTATAGATGACGATAATATTGCTGTAAGAAAAGACCACAGTGACTTTGAAAGAGGGGTAATTGTGATATCTGCATTTATTTGACGTTCAGGACAATACAGGAGAATAAATGCAGATCTAATTTCAAACTTTGGCGCAAGCAGACTCTTCAGTGGCTGCGGCACAGGATATCGTGGTCTATCTGCAGGGCATATACCAGCTCATCGATGTTGGCAGTGCATGTTTGATAGTTGGGTGGTGTGTAAAGTCCCCCGCCAAAGGACTATATAATCAGATTAATCATCCTACACCATCCAACATGTGTGGCAACAACTAGTATGTGTTTTAAGTATGGGAGGAAACCAGAGCATGAGGAGAACATAAAAGCTCCACACAAATAGTACCTTGGTCAGTAATTGAACTTGTCACCTGACGGCTGTGAGGCAGGATTGCTAGCCACTACGCCAACCGTTCATCAGTCAGGGAATTAACCCTCTCAGTTCATGATTACAATAAAACGCAATAAAAATGTTTGTTCTCTTATGTTTAGAATTAGTGTTCTCTTTATTTGAGCTTTATTCAATGGATCCTCGTATTTCAGACTCCATACTGATTACAACCTTGTTGATAAGAATAGCGCCTCTGATATTCTGTTATTAGAGGAATATAAATCTCTGTGGCAGCGATCCTAAGTATTCCAACTTCTGAAAGCCATTATTGGCAGATAAAGAATGACTCAGGGAGTGTGCCCAAATAGTGTCATTGTAAATTGGACAGAGTCTATTTATAACGGAGGGTGCCGCTATGAAATCGCAGCATGTATCTGCTCTGGTGCTTCATCTGGCAGTAAATGGTCTCCCTGCTCACATAGGAGACGTCTCATTATAATACATTAGTAATACAAATATATATATATGAGTCAGGTGCATAAATATTGGGACATTGACAGGATTTTCATATTTTGGCCTCTATTCACCACCACAATGGCTTTGAAATGAAACATACCAGATGTGCTTTAACTGCAGACTTTCAGATTTAATTTGAAGGTAATTACATCCAAATCAGGTGAACGGTGTAGGAATTACAACGGTTTCTATATGTGCCATCCACTTTTTAAGGGGTCAAAAGTAATGGGACTATCAACTCAAAAGCTATTTCATGGACAGGTGTGGGCTATTCCCTCGTTATTTCATTATCAAATAAGCAGGTAAAAGGTCTGGAGTTGATTCTAGGTGTGACATTTGCATTTGGAATCAGTTGCTGTCGACTCTCAATATGAGATCCAAAGAGCTGTCGCTATCAGTGAAGCAAGCCATCATTAGGCTGAAAAATCAAAACAAACCCATCAGAGAGATAGCAAAAACAATAGGTGTGGCCAAATCAACTGTTTGGAACATCCATAAAAAGAAAGAACGCACCGGAGAGCTCAGCGACACCAAAAGACCCGGAAGACCACGGAAAACAACTGTGGTGGATGACAGAAGAATTATTTCCCTGGTGAAGAGAAACCCCTTCACAACAGTTGGCCAAATCAAGAACACTCTCCAGGATGTAGGTGTATATGTGTCAAAGTCAACAATCAAGAGAAGACTTCACAAGAGTGAATATAGAGGGTTCACCACAAGATGTAAACCATTGGTGAGCCTCAAAAGCAGGAAGACCAGATTAGAGTTTGCCAAACAACATCTAAAAAAGCCATTACAGTTCTGGAACAACATCCTATGGACAGATGAGACAAAGATCAACTTGTACCAGAGTGATGGGAAGAGAAGAGTATGGAGAATGAAAGGAACTGCTCATGATCCAAAACATACCACCTCATCAGTGAAGCATGGTGGTGGTAGTGTCATGGCATGGGCATGTATGGCTGCCAATGGAACTGGTTCCCTTGTATTTATTGATGATGTGACTGCTGACAAAAGCAGCAGAATGAATTCTGAAGTGTTTCGGGCAATATTATATGCTCATATTCAGTCAAATGCTTCAGAACTCATTGGACGGCGCTTCACAGTGCAGATGGACAATGACCCGAAGCATACTGCAAAAGCAACCAAAGAGTTTTTTAAGGCTAAAAAGTGGAATGTTATGCAATGGCCAAGTCAATCCCCTGACCTGAATCCGATTGAGCATGCATTTCACTTGATGAAGACAAAACTGAAGGGAAAATGCCCCAAGAACAAGCAGGAACTGAAGACATCTGCAGTAGAGACCTGGCAGAGCATCACCAGGGATGAAACCCAGCATCTGGTGATGTCTATGCGTTCCAGACTGCAGGCTGTAATTGCCTGCAAAGGATTTGCAACAAAGTATTAAAAAGTGAAAGTTAGATTTAGGATTGTTTAGTTTGTCCCATTACTTTTGGCCCCTTAAAAAGTGGGAGGCACATATAGAAACCGTTGTAATTCCTACACCGTTCACCTGATTTGGATGTAATTACCCTCACATTAAATCTGAAAGTCTGCAGTTAAAGCACATCTTGTTTGTTTCATTTCAAAGCCATTGTGGTGAATAGAGGCCAAAATATGAAAATTCTGTCAATGTCCCAATATTTATGCACGTGTGTGTGTATATATATATATATATATGTGTGTGTGTATATATGTATGTATGTGTGTATATATATATATATATATATATACGCACGCATACACACACAAATATAATTTACTAACTGTTGCATGAGGCTTTGCCCGCGATAAAATCGCTTCTGCCAATATATATATTTTTTTTATTTGAGGTGTTCTAGCTGTGTTGCTTTGCATAAGGGCCCTGTCGCAGGAGTGGCCCACATGACCAGCAGCGCTATACATATACCACTCACACCAATGTCACTGTGTGCCCTGTGCACAGACTGCTATGTAACCTATCCTATTCACCCACCACTCACACCAGTGTCACTGTGTGCTCTGTGCACAGACTGCTATGTAGCCTATCCTATTCACCCACCAATTACCAGCCGCATGCATGGTGCCACACCTATCGCTTGCATTGATGAAGACAATAACTGGACAAGTGCAGGTTATTCCTAGAAGTTTCCACTAGAAAATGATGCAAATTGTTTCAGTCATTTTTGCACCAACCTGGAACAAACAGACACAACCTTCTTGTAATATTAGTACAGATGTATATAGTACAAAGTCACGGCCAATGTTCGAATAGCCAAGAGAGAGAGTAGGTTGAAGGACGATCCCCTGCATGGTTCTGGTTCCGTACCAACCAGAACGACTGTCTCTACCATAGTATTCCTCATAGACTGGTATCGGACCATCCTAAAAATGTCCATTTATGAACGCTGGCTCAGCAATGACTGTGGAAGTGCTGATTTGTAGTCTGTGTATATTCTTTGCATTACTTCTGTTCCTGAAGGCAGGTGACCTCCTTTCCTGCACACTTGGCTGCATGACGTGTGCGCTTGGTGTTGTATTCTGTTTTTATCATTGTAATTCACAGCTGAGATTCTATGCTTTAGGGAAGTTGCTCTATTCCCTGTATAGTCCATCATGTTTCAGGGGACTGTACATAATTTACCATAGATAGAGGGCACCACAAGCTACATATTATAGGGTTGCTACAATTTAGAAGTGTAATCTGTCTCCACAATGGGGCTCATTTATCAAGGATGGCTTTTGCAATGCGATCAGGACATGCCAGTAACACCCCTCATCGCATTGCAAAAAGTTATCCTATCGTCCGGATGTAGTCCGTCCCTGCGATGTCTCCGAAGAGCTGCCGGCCTGCGCAAGTGGTGGTGCGCATACGCACTACCGTGGACTTCACGTGCACATCCGCCATAGCTGGGGAGGGTTCCGGCGGATCCCTCCGCCAGCTAATCGTGCGCGGTGTAGCCCATAGGCTACAGCGGCTAGCTAACGCCATATTCCTCGCATTCCAGATATTGGTAAATCAGGCAGCATCACGTTCCCCATAGAAACCTATGGGGGATGCTGCTGCTAGCGGTAATGGAGGGATCACAGCAGGTATCGCGGTCCCTCCTTAATACATACGGGGGATACTTAGTATTTGAGGTAAACTTTACCTCAAATACACTTTGATAAATGAGCCTATGTGTAATCCAATTTAGAAGTTACTTGGATCCTTTTTGCAGGGGATCATATTTCGAGGGGAGTCATCTCAGCCTATTTGGTTAAATTATTGATCCTCTAAATTCCGCACTATTTACTATTGGGTATAGGCCATTGCCCGGACAGGAGACTTTATAAATGTTACCTGATCTTTGTGAGGCAGCAACCCCCTTTATAAATAGGATTGCTGTCATTCTAAAGCACAACCAACTATATTCAGGTGTAACGGGACCGTACTATCGGCTTTATTTAAGCGCTGTCTTGTAGGTGAAAATTTAAAAGGGCAGTCGGTGTAAAGCCTGGCGTGCTTCACACTGATTGGGAGAGCCGTTTTAAATTTTCACCTCCAACCTGCCGGGAAGCCACAACCGCTTCCTACAGTACTATGGGTTCCGATTCTACGGTGGGAGCAAAGCAAGAAAGAAAAGGAAAAATAAATAAATAAAATAACTTTGCATTTGAAACAAAGTAAGGTGGGAAAAAAAGGAGACTAAGGCTGGGTACACATTAATCGATGTGTCCAGCCTGACATCCGCAAGTGCTTACACACTTCCCGATGTAGGCAGTGACGGCGGGAGCCATACTGCGTTCAGCAGCATGGCCCTCGCTAACGGCATCCCCCCCGTCCGCCCCTCATGTAGGGCTGACAGAGGATGCCGCTGACGATGCACAGGAGCACGCATCGTCAGCGACAAATCCGGTACACATTAGACGATACGCCCGATATATCGGTGTGGTCCACCGGTTCGGACGACATATCGTCTAGTGTGCACCCGGCATAAATTGACTGAATTGCTGTTTTGCCAGATGGCCCTTTGGCGTTTGCTCTCGTACATTTCCAGATTTTTGTTCTAAGCAGCCAAATGGTTGTCTGGTTGGAAAGACAATCCAGGTGTGTAGCCAACCTGATTCTCATTGGCTCTGTCCAATTTATAATTACAATATGTGGGCACTTCCTCTGATTCATCCTATTTGTAATTCTCCCTATAATGACTTTCACGAGTTGGAATACTTATGTTGTGTAATTGTTTTCCGATGTTCCTGCCAAACAGGAATTTATTTGTATATACCCATACACTTACTATGTAGATTTGTGCTGCAGCCCAGGTAGTGAGCCACACGTGATCTTTGCACCTTGTGTAGAATTGGCTGTGGGTTGGGTGGGGGCGTTGCTGTAGTGGAAGTTTCAGGTTATTAGTATAAAGGTTGAGGACTTGGAGTATCTGACACTGCCTGTCTTTTTTTCTGTTGCAGGAGGATGCTGCGTCTGGCATCCTGTACGTCCCTGCTGCTGCTGCTCAAGGCGGTGGTAGGCTTGCCCTGGTTTCAGGCCATTGGCGCTGCCCTCGTTTTCTACCTAGGCTCCGGAGGATGGCAGTTCATGAAAGTGTTCTACAAGACCATAGGCCGAGACGTGAGGTGAGTGACAGATCTAGCATTTACAAGTCTCGTTGCAAATTATATATTATGAGAAGTAAAATGTTTTATTGTAAAGTAGATTAAAGCTGGGTACAACACCTTACAGATAAATCTGCATGTGATGGTGGTTTCATACACACTGAACATCCATCATCTGTCTACTGGCCGCGAGTCCCCCTGGCTAGGGGGCGTGTCGCGCCCCCCTCCCCGCGGCCTTTGCTACCAGTGTACAATGCTCCAATATATCTGCAGGTATACTGGGCATCGGCTGTGCAGCACAGCCGATGTGATATGTCTGTGAATGTCGTCGTTCAGACATATCGCTGATGCACATTGGCCGACGCACACGATATATTGGCCGATCAATCGATCAGCCAATATATCTGCCAGTGTGTACCCAGCATTAGATGCAACATTCCTTTCCACAGAGGGTGTATACTTAGGGGTGCCGGTGTTATACTGCAGGGATCCTCGTATCTCTGCATGCTTTTTGCACTACTGTAGATGTTGTATTCAGAGACCTAAATAGGATAATTGTATGATGGTAAAATAATCACAAAAAAATTGGTAGAAAATAGCTTTGCGTAATCAAGAAAGAAAATCGCTAAACGTACAACTTTTCAGAATTTGATCATCCATGAAGAAATTCGCACAACACTGTTTACAAATTAAAAAAAAAAATGAGTTGAAGAAAGCTAAAACTGCCGTATCTTACTAGAATACTCTTGATTTGAGTCAGGCCGGGTCCTGAATTTCCCAAAAGTTGGTAGTGAGCAGTAAGCAACTTCTGAATGCATTTATGTGCAAATGGCTGTTCTAACGTGCCAGGAATGATGCAACAAATCTCCTAGACTCCTTTAAAAATATTACCACAGATTGCTGCAACTGTGCTCAACCAATAAGATATAGCTTATATTAGGGTACAGCCAATCAGAGCGGCGGGATCAATTTTGTGGTTGCTGCTGTGCAGGTTACAGCAGATTTGATTGGTCTATAAATGATATATAATTACGCCTGCTGGCTTTACAATTTTGAACTGCAGCCTATCCTCACTTTACCACACTATCCTGTAGCTAGGTTAAGATGGGTCCGGTTTTGTTTTTGTAGTCCAAGTTGCAGTCTGTATTTGTTGGCTATTTTTTAATATGGTTAGTTGTTAACATTATGTTTAATTTCTCTTATGTACAAATGGTACATGCAGCCGTCAGTTTCCTGCAATGTCATGTACTTACAGAAAATTTACCTGCTTGTAACTAGAACTTTTCTCAATGTAATGTGTATGAACTCTGGGCTCCTCGCTGCTAAAGGATTGACGCTTACTACAGGCAACGCTTGCAAAAACCAGATTTAATTTTGCTAGTCTGGATATCTTAATTAGGAAAGGATGAAGACTGTTACATATATGAAGGCGATCCTGTATTTGTGAGGCCTCCTGGGCCTTTAAACCTTGCAAAATGACTGTAAATCCGCATTAACTTATTTTTTATACTATAGTTTTAAATGTTAATACATTTTTCCAGTTAAAAAAAATGAAATTATACCTTCCCACTTTTAAGCAGCCCTCCTTCCTTTAATATAAAATAGTGGGGGGTTTTTGTACTTGCCTGGGCAACAACCCAGTGTAGAATCCTTCACTCCCTCAGATATACACATTAGAGTTGCTGGTTTTTGCCCTTTTGTCCTTCTGATAAGATAAAAGTCCCAGGTGTCTGGAAAGCAGCCCTCCTGATAGAGAAAAGTCCCAGGTGTCTGGAAAGCAGCCCTCCTGATAGAGAAAAGTCCCAGGTGTCTGGAAAGCAGCCCTCTACTTATTGGAGTTGGCAGCATAGTGAAAACACACATCAGCCATCAGGGCGCCGAAGCCTTCAGCCACCCTGTCTGCATGACTGGATCAATGGCTCACTTGAGATTCGTGGGTGATATGGATTGTGGATCGGGAATATGTTAGACTTCCTCGTAGCAACCAGGGCTTCAGATGGACCTGGTAAAGCGTCAGACCCTGTATGGTGCCATTCAACGTTTACTCACTGCTAAAGTTGTCCCCATTTCCAGTAGATCAGTGGGTGTTGGTGTTCCACTCCAACCAATGTGTGGTCCAGGAAAAAGACTTCCTTATGACCAGTTCTATACATGACTTCCTTATGACCAGTTCTATACATAAAATCTCTAAATCTTTATGTTCATGTACACAAATTCAAGATGGACTCCTTGAGATTGGTCATGGACAGTGTGAAACGAGATGATTCTATGATGTTCATGGTTGTCAAGGACGCCTATTTGCATGTCCCAGTCTGTGAAGGCCACCAGTGGCTTCTCAGATTCACCGTTTGGTCTAACCAATTTCCGTTTCTAGCCCTGCCCTTTGAGTGTTTACATGGGATAATAATTATCCAAATTCCTGGTCGATTTCAAGTCTAATTCCTCCTGCTTAAGGCAGATATTGGCAAAACAGCCCATATATTGGAATCCCACGGTTAGCTCACCAAATATCGGTAGGTCAATTAGGAACGCAGCAGGCCAAATGCAGCCCACCACCGGCTGCAATCGGGCCCACTGAACGGCGCCCCAAAAACATCATTTTCTGTTTCTACTGCAGACAGAAGCACTGTGGATACTGCTAGCTGAATTAGAGCTGGTGTGCATGTCCAGCCACAACAAAATGGCTGAAATGCAGCTCTGCGCATACCCAGCCACAACAAAATGGCTGAAATGCAGCTCTGCGCATACCCAGCCACAACAAAATGGCTGAAATTCAGCTCTGCGCATGCCTAGCAACAGAAGCTCCTCCCATAGTCCAATGCGGATGCAGAGCTCTCAGGGCAACCCGGAAGACACCGTAACTACATACCTTCCCTGTAACTGCATTCTCCTGCTCACCCCCTACTCTGTTTGTAACACTGTAACCACCGCTGCATTCCTTTGTCTCTACTATTTTTTATTTAAATTAACGGTGCACCATGGTGTAACTGGCTGCGTCCTAAGACAGTAGCAGTCATCAGATATCATGGTTTAATTAAAAGCAATATTCCTTTATATTAGTATATGTGATGCACCCTTCGGAGCAATTGAGTGAACCCATGCGCTATTGTGGCAATGCACAATGCCTCTAGGGGGCATGGTAAAAAGAGGTGCAATGCCTTTTATGGTTTATACTACAGTGTGGCTGGACCCTTAATAAGAACCGTTATCTTGTTGCTGGAGGGCTAACTTCGAGAAAACAAATTTGTGGCCTTTCATCCAATGTCATTTTCTTAAAATGGCACTCCCAAGGAAAAAGATTGGAAACCCCTTATTTAATAGTACAGGCCTGGACATCTGGAGACACTGTAGGGGGTAAATTTACTAAGAATCGAGTCTGATCGAGTTTTTTTTTTTTTCAACTCGTTTAGCATCGCCAAAACTTGGGTGAATTGAGGCTCCTGAAACTCAAAAATGTACTAAACGAATTAAGCTGAGAGCGAGTTGGCCGATGGTGAAGCAGATCGAGATACCTCCCCCGAGTAGCAAGTTTTGAAGGAGATTACTCATCCGAGGTTGCAGTGTCTTCTCTCTGCCTAACTCTCCCGAACAAGCAGCCTGCACATATCAGTGAAATATGTGAAGGCTGCTTGTGTGTTGTACCTGTAACAAAAAAATGACACAGGGTCCCCCCCAAAAGACATAACCAGCCCTGGACTGCTCAGCCAGTCCTGGTTCCTAAAATGACGGGGGGAATAACGTGTAAGGTTCCCCCGTAATTTAGAAACCAGCAACTGGCTGCAGGACCAGTCCTTGTTTTAAAAATAGGGAGGGGGGGGGAATGCGTAGGGGTCCCCCAATATTTAAAACCAGCACAGGACCCAAATCGACCGGGGTGTAATGCCACAGCCAGGAGATCCTATCACCGTGTCTCCATGAGTTACCACACCGGGTGACACCAACCCTAGAGATGCCTCTGCCTTCAGGCGCCTTTTATAAATAAAAAAAAAAATATGTGGAGACTTTTAAAAACAAACTAAATTGTTCCAATTATGTTAACAAATATATACTGAAGTCAAACATTTTGCTTCCCGCTGCTGGGAAAATGAAATAGTTTATTTAAATTGGGGGGGGGAATTAATGGGATAGGGAAGTTTCTTTCTTCTTCTTTTGCCTAATTCGCTATGTCATTTTCTATTAACATATTCACTCCTGTGTACCACCAATGGAAAGTCCAGAAAGTTTATTTAAAAAAAAAAAAAAAAGTTACTTGCTGACTTTCCATGAGCTCTTAGATCCATGTGACTGGGAATTACAGTGGGACTTTGACGCCCTGAGCAAGGTCCTCCTGAGATGGAGAAGTGATCTGCTCAGGCTGTTAGACGCATAGGAAGGACCTGAGCGACCGCAGGTTATATCTGCCGGGCCGCCTCTCAGAAGTGCAACCCTTGGTACCTGTGTATTTGTTTTATTTGGTTCATTGGACTCGAATTTCTAATCGTGATGTGAACAGTGAAGATAAGCACTGGACTCTGCTCCCTGCCCTGCGTCTGTACGACAAATATCATTATTTATTTAATCTCCTCTTTTTTTTTTTACACCATTACGTTCTTACTCCTTTCTTAATGCTGGCCATACACGCTACACTTATCGGGACGATCCGCCCGATATCGGCGGATCGCCGCGATAATTGTAGCGTGTGAGGGGGGGGCAACCGAGGGTTAAATATTGCTCGGTCGGGCATGCTGGATTGTCCAGCATGCCCGTCCGATGCGATATTTCCCGTTAAACTGTCGGCTGCATCGGGCAGTGTATGCCCAGCGCAGCCGACAGACAGACTTTTCCTGTGTTCCTTCCTACGGAAGGAACAGGGAAATGTCTCCTCCCCCGGGGGCGGAGCGCAGATGTCGGGCTGATACACTGTCACAGTGTATGCCGGCGACATCTGCGGCTGCCAGATAAAATGTCTGTCGGTCTGACAGACATTTTATCTGGCAGTGTATGCCCAGCATACTTATATTGTTATTAAATAAATATTATTTATAAATTGGTGGCACACTAGTGCATATAATACAGGTTGTATCTAAGGCAGGGGTGGGTAATAAGTGGCCCTCCAACTGCTGTTGAACTGCAAATCCCAGCATGCCTTGCAGCAGTATTGCCCACCCCTAATCTAAGGGGATGTCCTAGGCTTCCTCACATGGAGACCTGATAGGCTGTCGGTGCTGTGCTAGAAAAAGGGTTTGAAGATTTCTGGTGAATGTTGTTGAACACTTGTGACTACAATGGGATGTCGCCTTCAGTTGTCGCACAGGGATTAGTCGCCATGGAATCCATCTTCTGGGTCGCTTAAACCGAACATGACCATGGTAAGCCAGACAGCCAGGTTTATGATAACATCAGTTCAGTGCGTGGCCCGGAGGCTGTGTCCCATCTAACAGCAGCCCCATGCAATCGGCAAGTTCTGTACGGTTTGTGCCATTCATACAGTGAATCGTGAAATCTAATCATTACTTATGGAGCAGAATGTATTGCAGGTAAATGTTGCACTATCGCTAATGATTGACTGGAGGATATATGCAGTCTCGTGACAGGTCTCTGATTACAGATGTGTCCTTGCACATCTATGCTGCAGTCGTGCTTAAAAGGCGCGCCAATTCCCGCGAGACTCTGCTAGCGCACGGCGTCTTTTTTTTTTTTTTTGTGGCTGAAAATGCGTCTAATGGAGCGTACACACGGTCAGACTTGTCAGACTTGTCAGATTTGTCAGATGAACGATTGAACGATTAAACGATTTGAACGATTTTACCAAAGTTTTGAACGATTTGAACGATTTTTGACTACATTAAAATGAATGGAATCGTCCAAGTCTGACTGCAAACCCATCAGATGTCAGATATCGTTATCTGACAAACGGGAACGCGCATCGTTGATCGTCCATCGTTCAGGCATGTCAGATATGAACGATTTTCCTTCAGATATGAACGACTGAACGATTTTTAAATCGTTATCGTTCATATCTGAAGGAAAAATCTGATCGTGTGTATGCACCATTAGTCACAATGTGATACGATCTAGGACGCAACGGCAGACTGTGATGATTAGTTTGATATGTGACACTTGTATATATGTGTGCGCCACTGAGTCCCTGAATCTGTATACGAAATGCTACAATGTAGCGCCCAGTTTTTTTCATTCCAGGTTCCGTTGTGGATCATATATAGTCTCAGGGCCGTTTTCAATCAGCCGCGATGACGTAATTTCTCCAGGCAAAAACTTATCCCCGTATTCAATTCCAAAGACTTTTCGCACCGCCGGTGCGAAAAGTCTGCGCCTCGTAACCAGCGGAAAAGATTCGCCTCTGAATGCAGGCGGAAAAAAAAAATATGCAGAATTGGGGGTTTGGGGTGCAAAGTTGGGGCAACACCCCTGCAGCCTTGGGACAGCCCCCAAAGGTAAACTGTGTTAAAAAATACTTTAGATCACCCCCAAAAAAGTACTTTTGTTTTGGTGGCGAAAAAGTCCAAAGTTTCGGGACAAACTTGAAAACCAGCGAAATAGTCTCCAGGGGGTCCCCCAAGTATGCCCCAGGTGCTTGCTGAAGGTGCGTTTTTTAAGTTTTTAAAACCTCACTCTAGCGATTTTTAACCATGCTTTGACCCATTTTCATATACCCCAAATTTGCTGGGACTACTTATTTTTGCCAAGAAACCTGCTAAATGCTATTCTTCACCACTTCTGCAAAGACTAATTAGCAGCTACTGAGAGCATTGAAGCATCCCAGATACCTTCAGCAGGGCTATTCGTGGGTATCTATAGTGATCCCCAATGTCAGTGCATCTTTTGGGGGGTGTCAGGCTGATTTCCCAAAATCTGACAGCACTTTTCGCCCGTGAGTTTCGCCGGGACGCGATTTCGCGTCCTTTGGAAACACGTGATGTAGATGGAAAGTCCGGCAGGCGAAAAGTACTGGACTTCGCGGCTAATTGAATATGCCCCTCAGGTGCAAACAGATATACAAGTGTCACCTATTAAATGAATCAGCGCAGTCTGCTGGTGCGTTATGGTCGCATTGCAACTTAGCCGCACTTTCGGCAAAAAGACGCCCGATGCTAGCAGAGTAGCACGGGACCTGGCGGCTCACTGACTGCAGGCAAGTCGCGATGCGTGGCGTATTGAGGCCAGATGTATGAGGACACGGTTGTAGTTCAGCTGCCGATAGGTCAGGATATTTGCATTAATTGCTGAGACGTTTATTGTAGTCACTTCCACTCCACCTATACACAACACCACTGCGGTTCAGGTTTCTACGGTAAAAGTTGTAACATCCGATTAGACCTGGTGCAGCTGGAAAAAGCCATTTCCATTACTGGGACGAAATATGAATCGGGGTGATTAATATATTTGTTTAGAGAAGGGTTAGGCAACGTTTCGCAGTCCAGCTAATGTGGAACTAAAAGTACCAGCATTCCCGGCCATCCTCTGGCAGTGAAACAATCACCTGTCGCCTAACTACAGTATAAACTATAACAATCAACGTCTAAATTCTTTTTTCTTTTTTTTTTATTTCTTTGTGATGTTACAGAGGTGCTATAACGCTCGTCCGCGTGAAGCTGCAGGTAAAGAAGCACCTGCGCGAGAAGAACACAGTCCCCGTCATCTTTAAGGAAATTGTTAAGCGTCATCCGGATAAGACCGCGCTGATCTTTGAGGGCACCGGAGCAACATGGACCTTCAAGGAGCTAGATGAGTTTTCCAACGCGGTGGCCAACTTCCTGTATGCCGAGGGCTTCCGCTCCGGGGATGTGATCGCTCTGTTCATGGAGAACTGCAATGAGTACGTGGCGCTCTGGCTCGGCATGGCTAAAATAGGAGTGGAAGCTGCTCTGATTAACTTCAACTTGCGGCTGGACGCCTTGGAACACTGCTTCAGCGTCTCCAATTCCAAGGCTGTGGTGTTTGGCCGGGAGATGTCCCAAGGTGAGGGAGGGACTGGGCGATGTCCTTGTCTGCTGCTGGAATAGTTGTGTAATCAGTGAAAGCGACTTGAGCACAAAGTGACATAGTTTTATATGTTTGTTGTTGCCATACACCTCTTCCTTAGGCACAGTCCTACTTTAATTGGTTGCTGTAGCCAGTAAATGTTTCTGTAGGCTGTGTTATTTATGGCTCATCTGTGGCAGTGTTAAATTGTAGTTTAAACGGAATCGGTGTGAAATACTGACGGAGGGTATGCAGGCTGTCGGCACACTGCCTGCGGAATTCCGATGGTTCGAATCCCAACAGGGGAACGGTGAGTCCTGTTCCCCTGTCCTATTTACTCCCTAACCTTCCTTATTTGTACCCTCATACTAACCCACCCTACCCCGCACCCTAATCCTCCCGGTAGGTGCCTAACCCTCGTCCCTTAGTCTCTAACCCTCCCCCCCCCTTAGTGGCTAACCCTAACCTTCGCCCGTTGGTGCCTAAACCTAACCCCTTCTCTGTGGAGCCTAACCCTAACCTCTCTCCTTTTGCAGACTAACCCAAAGTCCCCCTGAGGTGCCTAAACCTAACACCCCATCCCCCAATGGCAGATCCTTACCTTGCCACGGTCTCTCTGCGATCGGGCTGCCGTGATTTAGACGTCTGCAACCCCAGTCATGTCGGGATTCCGGCGCCGGTGTTTTCTCAGTGATCAGGATTCCAGCGCCAGGATTCCGCCAGCCTGCATCCCGATCGTGGGGATATTAACTACATCCCATTTAAACATTTGACAGAAAGTCCTTGCTTACTACATTCTATTGGACCTTAGTGGATAAAATGAGAAATTGCTCCATGTAGGTCTTGATTTAAATCATGGTTGTTATTATATTCAGCCTAATTTCTCTGCATGTATAGTATTAGTGAGCCGAGCATTAGTGGCAATAACCCTGTATCTAGATGAAATTATAATACATAGCCATCATGGGGACGCTGCCCCCAGTGGCTGAACTGTGATGTTGCACAGCAATAGCTCCTGAACAAAGCACGTTTGTACCACTGCTGTCATCTGTCAACAAAATATACCGAATCCTTATAAACTTAATGTATAATGAATGGCGTGACGCTCTGAATTATAACGCATTCCAGATTGCCATTTGGAGCTAAAAGGAGTCTATTTGACATAGCTTTACTGCTCATTTATATATAATGTGTCTTGCAAAGGAATTTACAACAATATATAAATGCGTGTTATTGCCATGTCAGAATTTCCGGAGTCATTTTGTATGTTTTGCCTCCAGCCATGACCGATGTCTACGCCATGATGGGAAAATCTGTTCAGCTGTACTGCATGGATGACTGTGACCCCTCAGCTGTTCCCCCCGGCACAGCGTTTATCGCTTCATTGCTGCAGAGCGCATCCCGTCATCCTCCCAAAGATCCTGGGAGAGGATTCACAGGTACACATAGTGCAGCACTTGTATGGCTGGCCTGCTGCCGTTATTTTTGTATGGATCATTCGCAGATATGCTGTAACCCCCTATACCATCCTTGTTTGATATGTACGTGCTCTAATAGAAGTTATACAGCACTAATCTGTCCTGCTGTCCCTGCCATCCTCAGTGGGCCAGTGTTTCTGTTGCATCATCCTGGGGGGTGCTGGTGCCGGAGGGTCTGGCACTGGGGGGGTCCTGGCGCCGGAGGGTCTGGCACTGGGGGGGGTCCTGGCGCCGGAGGGTCTGGCACTGGGGGGGGTCCTGGCGCCGGAGGGTCTGGCACTGGGGGGGGTCCTGGCGCCGGAGGGTCCGGCACTGGGGGGGGTCCTGGCGCCGGAGGGTCTGGCACTGGGGGGGGTCCTGGCGCCGGAGGGTCTGGCACTGGGGGGGGGTCCTGGCGCCGGAGGGTCTGGCACTGGGGGGGTCCTGGCGCCGGGACCCCCAGTGCTCCGACCCACCGGCGCCGGGACCCCCAGTGCCCCGACCCACCGGCGCCAGACCTTCCAGCACCAGGACCCCCCAGCGCCAGGACCCCCAGTGGTCGGTTTCTGAAACATTAAAAAATTTCCCCTTTTTATCTTCTAATCTTTTTATTTTCCAGATAAATTATTTTATATCTACACCTCTGGAACAACAGGACTCCCTAAGGCTGCCATTGTGGTGCACAGCAGGTTAGTATGTGCAGTTTTTTATTTACATATATTTTTATTTCCTCCGTCTCCAGCAGAGTTTCTAGGTCCTATCCACTAACCTATCCTTTGTACTCAGATACTTCCGCATGGCTGCCTTGGTGCATTATGGGTTTGGTATGCGATCCGATGACGTGGTTTATGACTGCCTGCCCCTATACCACTCTGCAGGTAATCAGACCATCCGCTTCTGCCTGGCCGGCCATTTGTAGCTGGCAGAAAACTGCGATCATGGTTGTGTATGGTAATCTGTGACTCTCCACTTTTTTATTTTATACTTTTGTGCAGTAAATATTTTATTGGTTTACAGTATACCCACATTTTTAGTTATTTTTTTAGTCCTGTTTTATAAAGAACTTCCATAGTCTGCTCCTAATCCCGCCTCTATAATATCCACTTGTTACTCTTTTTTTCAAATTATTCTGATCTTCCAGCTTTTGATGAATTAAGTTTTCGTTGTTCTTCCCCAGGTAACATTGTTGGGATGGGTCAGTGCATCCTCCTTGGTCTGACGGTTGTTATCAAAAAGAAGTTTTCGGCATCACGGTTTTGGGATGATTGTATAAAGTACAACTGCACGGTGAGGGGCCTTATAGTGTATTACCTAATTTAGGGACAGACTGATGATTGGTACTTAATGGGTTCTTTCCTTTAGACTGTAAGCTCTGACAAGCAGGGCCCTTTTCTTCTCATGTGCTTTTTCTTCCCTCATTTATACACCCCTTCCCTCATTTATACACCCCTCCCCCTCACTTATACCCCCTCCCTCCTTTATAACCCCTCCCCCTCCCTCCCTTATACTCCATCCCCCTCCCTCCCTTATACTCCATCCCCCTCCCTCCCTTATACTCCATCCCCCTCCCTCCCTTATACTCCCTCCCCCACCCTCCCTTATACTCCCTCCCTTATACCCTCTCCCCCTCCCTCCCTTATACTCCCTCCCTTATACCCTCTCCCCCTCCCTTATACCCTCTCCCACTACCTACAATGGCACCTAACCTTGGGGTAATTTCTTTCTTGTTTTGTTCATACTGTTTCTGTACTCTGTAAGGCGCTGCAGACCCCTTGTGGCACCATATAAATAAAGGATAATAATAGACTTATCTCATGCTTGACTTTGCTTTCCTTTTGTTCTTACAGATAGTCCAATACATTGGGGAGATCTGCCGATACCTCCTGAACCAGCCGTTGCGGGAGGCAGAGTCTCGGCATCAGGTGCGCATGGCATTGGGGAACGGTCTTCGTCCGGCTATCTGGACAGAGTTTACATCGCGGTTCAGTATCCCACAGATTGCCGAATTTTATGGCGCTACCGAATGTAATTGCAGCCTCGGCAACTTCGACAATAACGTGAGTGTGTTTCGTGTGTGTGTGTGTGTGTGTGTGTATAATGTTGGGCCTGGGATGGTACAAAACAAATCATGAACAGCTCGGTAACACTTCCGTGTGATGTTTGTGCGTAGATCGGGTCCTGTGGCTTTAACAGCCGTATTCTGCCATTTGTGTACCCAATCCGGCTAATGAAAGTGAACGAAGACACAATGGAGCTGATCCGCAGCCCAGAAGGTCTCTGCATCCCCTGCGGGCCAGGTGAGTACCCTGAGAGTTGTCTTAGCTGAAGGCTCATTTGTTTCATAACAAAGCCCCACGGGTTAGGACTAAAACAATCTGACTGTATAATTTACAATAACCATAGAGCACAGAAGGACGGGCCTTAGTGTCCCCGAATGAATGAAGTATAAAAATCCTGTTTTCGCTTGCATCCTCTTTAGGGGACACTAATAACCTCGGGGACGTCCCAAAGCTGTCATTGGGGAAGGGTGCACTCAACAACTCTTTGCAAGACAAAACAAAAAAAAAAACTTACAAAAGACCGCTACTTAGGAGACGGCCACCATGTACTATAACATTTAAGAAGTGTGTCCATGAATCTGCCCAGCTAGGGCTATATACCACAAAGTGCTGGAAGCTCTCGCCAGACTGGGAGAACTGGTCACAGGGTCTGAAATTTAATACAGTTTAAATCCTGTCAGAACACAACCCGAAGCCCCTCTAGACTGTGTGCCGTGTAATTTGTAGCCCTCCTAAAGGACCAGAAGAACATCGATCACAGAGAAACCCAGTCCGACCAATGGCTGATAGCCTGAAGAGGGAATGTTGCACAAGTACCACTTTGAGTATTAGACCAGAACTTAGAAGTAAAAGATACAAGCAGCCTATGCATCCATTGGTAGTGCACCGAAGGAGGGATTATATAGGGGAGGCGCTACGTCACAGACCAGTTGTAGCAGTTTCAGTGCCAAATCCTGCGCTAGGCTCTGATTCAAGCTCGTCGGGTATCTTGTTTGAGAAAATGTCTAATGTATATTGAGGCGTAGACCTGTCCTTTTTAACCACTTAACTAAGTGAATACCTTTCTAAAAATGCAATAATAATTGTTGCTTGTTTTACTTTATCAAATTAGGTAAATAATAGCTACCGTATTTAAACCCGATTCAGTATGTTATTAACAAATTTGTAGATTTGTTTAAAAACAAATAAAATATTCTGAATAAGAGTTAAACAGCTCATATGTACATAATTTAAATAAAATATTTGGGACACTTCACAGTCCTGCAAGAAGTGTGTATGTGTACATATAATACACATGCACATACTTACCAGCACCCTGTTGGGATGCCGGCATGGGGATTTTGACCGACGGCATCCTGTACCCAACCTATAAATATAGCTATATAGATGCAGAACTGTAAAGAATCAGCCAGCAGCAGGGGGCGCCCACTACTGGCTGGAATGGGAGAGAGCAGAGGAAGGCGGGGCTGTCAGCGAAGGCTGGTGGGTATCAGGGTTGCCGATCACAGCCGCTCTCCGTCAGGTGCTTGTAGCCTCTGGAGAGAAGTGAAGCCACAGCTTTCCTTAGCCCGGGCTGCAGGAAGACCGTTTCCCTGCAGCCGTGGGTGGGCGAGCCCCACCTTATGTAGGCTGGCGGGCAGATGGGGGGGTTGCTTTGGCAAGCGAGGGGCCGGCTGGGTGGGAAGATTAGCTTTAAATAGCTGCTAGCAGGCTCTACAGACACTGTCTCATCAGAAGTGACCTGAGAGTAAGCTCTGTAGATCAGGCTACTAAATGTTGTACTTCCTTTATTCCCCTCATCCTCCGTGTTATCTTAGTACCGGCCTATTGATGTGTCCCATCTTTGTCTCACAGGTGAGCCGGGACAGTTGGTCGGTCGTATTATCCAGTCAGATCCTTTGCGAAGATTTGATGGTTACGTGAATGAGTCCGCCACCAGCAAAAAAATAGCTAGAAACGTTTTCAAAAGTGGAGACATGGCATATCTCTCTGGTAAGTGTTAGCTAGGTACCTACAATTTCATTGAATACCCCAATATCCAGTAGGCCAGGGTTCCCAAACGCAGTCCTCAAGGCACCCACCCTAACAGTCCAGGTATTAAGGATATCCATGCTTGTGCACAGATGGTATAATCTGATTGAGGTACTTAAGTCACCTGTGCTTAAGCATGGATAGTCTTTAAAATTTGGACTATTACAGTGCCTAGAGGACCTAGTTTGTGAACTACTGCAGTAGGCTGATGCCTTCAGAAGTTGTGGTAAACTTCGCTTTGAAGCTGTATGGTTAAACCTTTGATTTATTTTCGCATCCATTTGGGTCACTGGGGGAAGCCTCGGCACTATAATCCAGTGACTGGTATTGGAATTTTAAGTTTTGGAAGTACCCACCAGAGCCAGGTGCTTATTATATAGCTGCAGCCTTTTTCTTTCTTTTTTTTACAGGTTTTGTTCATTTTCTTCTACTATATGCATCTCTTAGCCGCTGAGGGGACCGCCTCCGCATGTGGGCCTCCAGCCATTTGACCAGAGCAAGAGCCAAACCGCACACGGGAGGTGTGGTATTGACTAAACTGCTTGCACCTCCTAGTGGCTGGAGTTGGGTTAGCAGCCACGGTTCATCACCTGCACCAGGTGGTTGTGGGCAGTCCTGCATTGGGCATTACACTGGCTAAGGGGCTGACTTTTCTTTTTGAATGGCTGCCATTCTGCTGCGCTGGGTTTTAAGAGAAGGTTAAATCCACCACAATAGGCACAGACACCATTTTTTTTTTCTAGACACCGCAGCAGCGTCTTCTTCTCTTCCCTCTCATCTACAGGGGAGTAGTAGTGATGTATTCACAATGTGCTTGTTTTTTTCCAAGTGAGCTTTTCCCTATCTCTGGCCTGTGCCTCTTACATCTCAGCATCCTCCTGGTTGTGCACTGAATCTGTCCTAGTTTTAGTGCTTGGTTAGAACCATTATCTAGCATAATTTCCTCTACCCTCCTTTCTTCAGAGAAGGGGGAATATTTCGAGATCAGCCTGGAGAAGGGACCGCAGATTATATTTTTTGCCTGCTCTGTCTTGGTGTTTGAGGTGGAGGGCCGAAGACCGAGCTCTCCTGCGAGTACACCCCCTGGTATGGCAAAGTCTATGTTCCCGGCAATTACAGAGCTCTACGAATTCTCCCTCCTCTGGACCCCTCCAGGGGGGTGTCATGGGACCCAGGGAAAAATTACATTGCTCCCCAGTGCTGTTCCCGACCAATCCCATTTGGTCCTTACTGCAATGGCATCTGATGGCCCGACGTGGTCTCGGGGCCCTGTTTCACTGCAGGGTTTCCAGCACCTGTCCTATTCCAAGAGAGTTTTATGACTGTGGAAACCTTCTGGTGCTTCCCCTGACTCGGGGCAAAGTGGATGAATGTTCTGACCTTAGAGGTTTCTCGCGTCATGATTAGGAGGTGGTCGCCTAGTGCGTGCTACAATCAGAGCCAGTGAGGAATCAGATTCCAGACACTTCGCTTCTTAAATGGGAAAAGAACAGACCGATCCCATAGGTCACCTAATAATCAAATAAATGTGAAGAAAAAATACAATGGTTCAAAAGTCAACTGTAAAGAATATGATCTGTACCAGGACTCCATAAAAATCCAAATTACTTGCTTTTATTTTGAACCATTGTATTCACTTCTATTTGTATTTATTTTGTTATTTTTATTTTTCAGGTCTCTTTCTATATCTATCATAAAATTGGAGCCTGATTTAAATTAGATCATCACGCACATGTATGATATACAGCCTAATTACTGTATACTTTATCATTGGTGGGCTGGGATATTCTAACTGTGATCCTCCACTTCCGCCTAGTGGTAGGTTCCGTATTTGCAACTCCTCTGCTCTATACTGTATGTCTATGTAAAACTATTTAACGGTCTAGATTAACTGTATTTGCTTTTCAATAAAGCTTTGCATTATATACTGAAGATTATTCTTGACAATGCGAGGGTAATCCCTATTATATTTTCTGGTTTGTCCCTCACTTAATCTCTGTGTACATATTAAACCATTGGAGGCACAGAAACAGGGACTCTTTCCAAGCTACTCTCATACAGGCGATGAGAGACAAAATAGACTATTTGGAGAACCGCCATAGGCACAATAATCTATGCTGTTTTGGCATCCCAGAGTAAATTACGGGCACTCATCGCCTTGATTTCCTGAGTATAGATTTACTTGCTGCTTTGGGTGTCTCCGGATAATTCTCTACACCACAAATTGAGAGGGCACACAGATTAGGTCCGGATAGTCGACCGACACAGGGCAGGGCTAGACCAGTGATTGCAAAAATTCTAAAATCTCTTATCAATACCGTAGGACACGATCCCTGACAGTGCAGGAACATACAGTTCTTATATGTCAGGACTTTGCGGCAGTAGTTTTTCAGAAATGTTAAACCATCTATTTGCCCTTCTTTTTCCCAGCCAATCTAAGGGTCCTTGAAAACGACCAATCTTTACTATTTGATGGCCCGATAAGAGTATTTTTGCTCTTTCAATGGGTGATTCTGATTACAGATGCTAGCAGTCGCTCTTCAGTGCCAGTTACAAGGTATTTGGACAGCAGAGGAGTCAAAGCTTCTGAGACTGGCTCAGACCAAACCTGTTGCTGCCCACCATTATCACAGTGTTTTGGTATAATGACCTCACCTGGTGCGGATGAAAAGGTTTCCTAAATCAACTTTTTGATTGGACTAGTTGCTCATCTTTGTGCAGGTCGTCCGGATGGGTGGTTTTATAACTCAGATCCGTACAGGTTTACTTCACTGCACTTTGTTTTCTTTCTGCATAAACTGCCTCTTTCACTGGGAGTGCAGCTCTTCTTGCAGTGTGTGATGAATGTGCGGCCTCCTTACACCCCCATCTCCCAATAGCATTGCTGCTCCTTCCTTGCAAACTGTTTTATTTGGTGGAGCAGAAGTTCCTTGCCTGGAAGGCAGGTTGGCTCCCTCTACTCTAGAAGAGTGTTGGAACTGGGGGCTCGGTCTTGTAGGTTACCTTTTCTCATCTTCCATAAAGACAGGGCTGTTCTTAGGACCAAACCTTCCTTTCAGCTAAAGGTGGTCTCTAAGATTCACCTGGACACTGTAATCCCAGCTTTAGACCGGGATAAGTCTCTGGAAGAAGAGGGCTCCCTGGATGTGGTCAGGTCATTAAGGGTCTGTGTCTATAGGATCCTGGACTTGCACAGGACAAATGACTTTCCATCCATAAACAGACTCGTGCCAAGTGTCTTACTTTGGTAATTTGTCAGGCTTAAATTGGGGCAGGTGGGAGCCTCCTGGAAACCTGGGCTCGGGGCCTCTGCTGAGTAGTTATGCCGGGCGGACATGTGATCTCCTGTGTTCGACTTCACCAAATATTACAGATTTAATATTGTCCTCCAATGGATGGGGGAAAAAAGAGGAATATTGTACTTGTATTAAATCCTTTCTCATAGTACATTGTTTATGTGCTGTTCTTGTTCATGGTTTCCTTTTTACCGTTATCAACATTAAGGTGATTGTTCTCGTTAGAGACTGTTGTTGTTTCCCACCGCCTCCCCTCTTGTTCTGTTTCCCTGGACTGTCCTCTGTTAGACTAAACTGATTGTCCCAGGCAGTCATTATGGTGTAGAGGGAGATGAGCCTGAGCTTTGTGTATAAGTAAAGTTCCCCAGCTCCCTGCACCGCACTATATTACCCTAATGAGCTGCAAGGAATGGATTTCACGTAGATAAAAAAAACTGGTCTTTAGTGTACATGAGGAAATTACCTTCAGTCCTCAACATTGGTGGACTCCCAAGGTCACTAATTGGCTTCATTACAATCTAGTGCAGTGGTTCCCAAATGCGGTCCTCAAGGCTCCCCAACAGTTCAGGTTTTTGAGATATCCATGGTTGAGCACAGTTGGTAAAATTAAATTAACTGAGTTACTAATTAAAGTCACCTGTGGTCAAGTATGGATAACCATAAAACCTTGACTGTTAGGGTGCCTTGAGGGCACAGCGTTTGGGAACCTCTGGTCTAGTGGCTTAAGGTAGTGGGCTTCTGTTTCCTTCTGGTCTCTAAACGCAACCCTGTCTTCCTCTTCACAGGTGATGTGCTGGTAATGGATGATTTGGGTTACATGTACTTCCGGGATCGAACGGGGGACACGTTCCGATGGAAAGGAGAAAATGTGTCCACCACAGAAGTGGAAGGAATACTAAGCCGACTCCTTGGACAAGCCGATGTAGTGGTCTATGGGGTGGAGGTGACAGGTAATACACTAAGTTTTGGTTCTTCTCTTTTGACCTAATATTTGCTGAGTCAGGCCCTGTGCCTTTTACACAGCTTCGTCTTTACTACACTAATACCCCTTTTACACCAGAGCTAAGGTTATTGCAGGGTTAACCCGGGTAGCTCCTCGGTGTAATAGGGTAAACTGTTGGATTCCCGAGTCCAGTGACCCGGCAATCTAACCCAGGTAAGTTGCAGGGTTTAACACGGGAATGACCCGTGAAACCCTGCAGTGTAAATGGCGCGATCCGGGTCACGATGACCTTGAGCGCATGCCGTCCGATTTGGCTGGCTTCAGTCGCGCTTGGAGATGACGTCATCTCCAAGTGTCCACTTCCACGCCGGAAGAGCCGGGTCACTGCAGACCCAACGCTGGATAAATTCCGGGTCTGACCCTGTTCCATACTCTGGGTAAGTCCTGGAATGTAGGTATAAAAGCGGTATAACAGACACACAAACATCCTTTTCTCATTCATCTTAATGAGGGACTCTGGAGACATTGGAGAATAGGGCCTGGTTCGGAGATGGACGCAGCGCCAATGTTTATGGAATTGAGCGATTATCAGTAAACCGATTATGCGTCTAAGTCACACTGCGCATGCGTCGGGGTACATTACCATAGTCACTCGCAGTGACCCTTTTACTTGCAGAGTGATTGATAGTCAGGGACCATTTGGGGGAGTTAATGGGGATTGGCGGCAAAGCACGCGGGTGTGTTGTGGCCGTTTCGGGGCCGTGTCACATCCTGCGTCTGCGATCCTGTACGCCAGGAATATAGCTCCGACGTCTTGATTCCCACGTCTGTTCTGCGGGAACATAGACTCACTCAGGTCTGTGATATTCTAATGATTTGCGAATGTTGCTGCGTCTTTGTACGCAGATGCTGCAGCATTTTGTGCAGACATTTGGATTTGCAAAGCCGCAGGCGGGCGTCTCAGTACATCTCCTGGCAGCTGCGACATTCGCATATTTGTGTATAGCAGCTACGTACACAGATGCCGCAATGACATCTCTGAATCAGCCCCATAGAGTTGGATAGAGTGCGGACACTTAACGTTTGTAAACAGATTTCTCCTTCATCCACTAGGGGACACTGGTCCCAGTATAATGGGGTATAGAAGTGGGATAACCGGAAGCTGGCACCTTTAAATAAAATTCGAATGGAAGCTAGCTCCTCCCCCTCTATACCCCCCCAGGTCAGTCTAAAAAAGTGTGCCCTGGGAGCTAGACCTATGTCTCCTTAGGGCTCTAATTAAAATAAAAGAACTACAATCAGCAAGAGGACAGACAGGCAGCCTACTGCCCCTGCCTGTCTGCGCCGATGGAGCTGCCGGGGAGACCTCACCGCTGCTGCATGCGGTTTGCGCTGAGGTCTCCTGCTAAAGAGACCTCAGTCTCTGGGGAGCCCAAAGACGCGCTGCATGCAGTGCACGTCGCGGGCTCCCATAGCACATGCCCGCCTCCGGCAGCACAGGCAAGGCTAAGGTTAGTGTTCCCTGGCTCTCTGGTTAGTGGAAGAGCCAGGACATATCTTTAGGCGGGCATATACAGTGCGTTCCGCTAGCGCTGAGAGTGCCATAGCGGGGGACTCGGGGGGTGGAGCCTAAGTATTCCTTCTGCTCCTGCCTCCCAACAGCCTCGGTGCTTCCAAAGGGACATTGGTGGCCATTTTAACAGCACTACACTGTGCAGGCTGTATCAGGAGTCAGACCAGTACTCTGTGTATCAGCACTTGCAAATATTGTGTACAGCACTATTCAATTAGCGCTGCAGGGATCATAGTATCTCCCTTTCAGTCTAAGTCTCTGTTTATTTTATTGCATAATCTTCTGTTAATGCAACCTCACTGTCCTTTTCGTGTGTGTGTGTGTGTGAATCATACATGCCTACCCTCCCGGTTTTCGCAGGAGGCTCCCGATTTTTCGGGTAACCCCCCGCGCCCCCGGAAGGGGTAGGCATTTCTCCCGCATTCTGCCCACTTCCTAGTGAAGTGGGCAGAAGGAGGAGAATACCCGCGGCGATCGCGGGTCTCCGTGAAGGGGCGGGGCTTAAGAGGTGATTCTGCATGAATCGCAGCATTTGGCCCCGCCCCTATGTAAATTTTACCCAATCACGGCAGTTTTGCCACGAGGGGGCGGGGCTTGATGGCGGGGATCGTTAGGCCCCGCCCCCATCGGCCCCCTGCTACTTCTCTTACCCGGGCTTCTCCCGGGAAGAGATTATAAAAGGTAGGTAAGTATGGTGTGAATGTGACAGTAGACTACAGACATGTCTAAACAAGACTTGTGGTGAGAAATTCACAGAGGGTTAGCCTAATGCTTCCTTACTGTGTGACAAATGTATGTCCCAGCCTCAGCTACTGATCATGCAATTCAGCCTTTATGGTCTGATCAATTGACATCAGTTTAATTCAAATCTGTCATCAGAGCTGAAAGCAGCTCGCATAGACCGGGAGAGGCTTAAACAGACAGCAGCTGAACCAGATTGGGCTCGCTCACTGGCCAGATCTGTTGAGGGACTTACAAAGAAGGCCCCTCCTGCATCCTCTTCTTAATAAGAGATTGATTCATAACCCCCCTACGCTGGGATGAAACAGAGAAAGACTAGGGTCAGGACCCTGAAGAGGGCAAGGTTCAGAAGTTCACATTCCTGAAGATCCTGAACCTACATCTCAGGGCGTAGATGCTTTAATTACGGCAGTACGCAAGGTTTTACATTTGTAAGATTTAGAGGTAAACAGTCTATCTTCGGTAAAAGATTTAAACAGACTGTCACTTTTCCAGCATCGGAGGAGTTGGATGAGATTCTCTCCTCCGCATGGAAACACCCAGATAAGAAATTCCCCTTTCCGCCTGACAGTAGGAAATTATTTGAGACCCCTCCAGCATTGTAACCCATCAGTAGCCCGTCTTTCCAAAGACGGTGCTCCCGGTGCCTGGCGCTGTTTCCTTAAAGGAAACATCTGACAAGCTGGAGCACACATTAAAATCCTTATATACAGTAGCAGGGGTTTTGATGCGTCCAGCACTAATCAGCTGTTGGGTTAAAAGGCCAGTGAGGCCTGGGCTATGCAGCTGGCGGAGGGTATCAAGAAATCAGCTGCCTTTCTGGGAGAGGCTTCTAAGGACATTTGTAGTCTGTCCGCCAGATCTTCTGCATTAGCTATAAGCTCTGTGGCTGCGTCAATGGCAAGCAGATGCAGAGTCTAAGAGAGTAGTAGAGGCCCTTGCCTTTACGGGGGAGGTACTTTTCGGTTCAGAATTAGATAAGTGGATCTCACAGGCTACAGGTGGAAAATCCACTTACCTACCATCTGCTGCTCCTCCTCCTCCTCCTCCTCCTCCTCCTAGAAGGCCTACAGCGGGTCCTTCCTTTTGGTCCTTTCGTGCCCCGGGAAGAATTAGAGGACGTTCCAAAGGAGCTCCGGCCTTCTCCAGGGGTCCCAGAGTCCGCGGTAGAGCTTCAGCATTAGCTGCATCCAGCTCACAACAGGACAAAGCAGCTGCAAAACCGTCCGCATGACGTTCTCCCTTGTCATTTGGGGGATCCCAGGTTAGGGGCTCATTTTTTGCGCTTCAAGGAGTTGGACCCAGTCTTGCCAGGACGCCTGGGTCTGGGACATCATTATTCACGGCCTGAAGTTGGATTTCAAGGTCCAACCACCTTCTCGGTTTTTCAAGACCGGTTTACCTCTGGCATCAGAAAAGCGAGAGGTAATCCAGGAAGCATTACAAAAGCTGTTATTGTTTCAGGTGATAGTGAATGGTCAAACCCACCAGAGAGGTCAGGGGTTTTATTCCAGCCTGTTTGTCGGGCCAAAGCCGGACGGCTCAATGAGACCAATTCTCAATCTCAGGGATTTAAACCCTCATCTTCGAGTTTTCAGAGTCAAAATGGAATCTCTCCAGTCAGTTATAGTGGGTCTTGGAAAGAACAAATTTCTTGTGTCTCTAGACATAAAGCATGCTTATCTCCACATCTCCATCTGGCTGCCTCATCAGGCATTCCTCCGTTTTGAAGTCCTAGACTCACATTTACAATTTCAGGCCCTACTTTTCGGTTTTTCATCAGCACCAAGAGTGTTCACAAAGGTCATGGCTATTATGATGGCCCTGGTACGTCGTTAGGGGGTCGTCATTGTTCCATACTTAGACGATCTCCTGATCAAAGCCCCGTCGGTGTCTTGTCTGTTACGAGACATTCATTTAACTCAGAGTCTGCTCTTGCACTATGGGTGGATCCTGAATTTCCAGAAATCCTCCCTGATTCCTACACAAAGACTTCTGTTCCGGGGCATGATACTGGACACAGTGGAACAAAAAGTGTTCCTGCCTCAGGGCAGGGTAGCCTCAATTCAACACATGGTGCGCCTGATCTTACAACTTCGCCGAGTGTTAGGTACATCTCTGTATCCGACTTTTAGGGAAGATGGTGGCAGCCTTCGAGGCGATCCAATATGCAAGATTTCACGCCCATCTTTTTCAGCTGGATCTCCTCTCCCAATGGTCAGGATCTCACCTCTTTCTCCATTAGAGAGTCTCATTATCGCCCCAAACTCGAACTTCCCTCATTTGGTGGTTGAATCCTTCTCACCTGATGGCAGGAAGGAGGTTTGCGGTGTGGGATTGGATTCTCCTCACCACGGACGCAAGTCTGAGAGGGTGGGGAGCAGTGACCCTGGGAAGACATTTTCAGGGTCACTGGACTCAACAGGAGGCACGACTGTCAATAAATGTTCTAGAATTAAGAGCAGTGTTTTATGCTCTCCAGCTGGCGCATCCTCTATTGCAGGGTTGGGCAATCAGAGTGCAGTCGGACAATGCAACAGCGGTAGCATATATAAGCAGACAAGGCAGCCCCTAAAGTAAGGCCGCCATGAGTGAGGTAAGCAGGATTCTGCTTTGGGCGGAAGAATTCGCAGTTGCGATTTCTGCAATCTTCATCCCAGGAGTGGAAAATTGGGAGGCAGACTACCTCAGTCGGCAGGACATCCATCCAGAGAAATGGTCTCTCAATCTTCAGGTATTCCACCAACTGACCCTGAGGTGGGGCTGTCCACAAGCCGACCTCATGGCATCGAGGTTGAACCACCAATTACCAGTTTACTACTCCAGAACAAGGGACCCAGTGGCAGTGGATGCACTGACAACATCATGGAGCTTGCATTACATCTACCTGTTCCCTCCTTTTCCGCTCATCCCCCGCTTACTTCAAAGAATCAAGCAGGAAAGTGTCAAGGTATTCTTAGTAGCACCAGCTTGGCCCAGGAGAGCGTGGTACTCGCAAATCCAGAATCTGTTAATAGACGAGCCGTGACTGCTACCTCTTCTAGAAGACCTTCTTCTTCAGGGGACGTTGTTTATCAAGACATAAGGTGGCTTTGTTTGACGGCATGGCTATTGAAAGGGCCGTCCTCAGACAAAGGGTATCCCGTCCAGCGTAATTCCCACTATGTTTAGGGCTAGGAAGGAAGTCACTTCTCAACATTACTACCATATATGGAAAACGTATGTTGCTTGGTGGGAAGGACGAAATTCTGCTCCGTCAGTAAGGTATCACGTCTACTGCTTTTCCTTCAGGCTGGTTTAACAGCAGGTCTTCGTCTTGTTTCCTTAAAGGTACAGGTAGCCGCATTGTCAATTTTCTTTCAAAGAAAATTGGCCTTGTTACCAGATGTACAAACTTTTCTCCAAGGAGTAGTCAGAATCCAGCCTCCCTTTGTGCCTCCCACGGCACCATGGGATTTAAATCTGGTGTTGGTTTTCTATCCAGTCTGAAACCTTCGAGCAGTTACAGAGGGTGGTGCTAAAGTACTTAACCTGGAAGGTGGTTCTGCTGTTGGCACTCGCCTCAGCAAGGCGGGTGTCTGAACTCAGTGCTTTATCATGTCGTCCTCCTTTCCTCATTTTCCCCGAAGATAGAGCAGAGTTGCGTACTCAAAAGTCCTGCCTTCCCAAGGTGGTATCGGCTTTTCATATAAACCAATCAATTGTGGTCTCTCTGTTTAAAGAAGACTCTTCACCTTCAATCATTGGATGTAGTCAGAGCACTCCGGATTTACGTAGACAAGACTGCTTCCCTCCGTCAATCTGATGCTCCGTTCGGTTTGATTTGGCCTGTCCAGGTTGGCCGGTTTCCAAACAGACCATTTCAAGCTGGATTTGCCTGACTATTAAGCAGGCTTATATGGTGACTTCCAAACAAATACTGGGTCCCATTACGGCGCATTCAGCGCGCTCGGTAGGTCCTTCATTGGCGGCTGCTCGTGGGGTTTAGTTAACCCAGCTTTGTAGAGCAGCTACTTGATCAGGCAGGCATACCTTCCTGAGATTCTATCGGTTTGATACCTTTGCGGCCTCCACTTCAGAGTTTGACCGTGCAGTGTTGCAAGGTTCTCAGCGCTCTCCCACCCGGGATGTAAGCTCTGGGACGTCCCCATTGCACTGAGGCTCCAGTGTCCCCTAGTGGATGAAGGAGAAATTAGGATTTTGGTACTTACCGATAAATCCCTTTCTCCTATTCCACAGGGGACACTGGACACCCACCCTGCGCTGCTCTGCCTGCATTGTTGACATTATTCCAGGTTCAGACGCTGGTTTGTGTTGATGTTATCTGATTGGAATGTTATTTTTTCCAGTATATGTTTATTACTTATTTGCTAATGAATGCTGTAGCTTTTCTGTCTCCTTCTCCTTACTTTCCAGCTCCCCTCGGGCACAGTTGTTTTTTAGACTGACCTGGGGGGGGGGGGGGGTATAGAGGGGGAGGAGCTAGCTACCATTCAAATTTTATTTAAAGGTGCCAGCTCCCGGTTATCCCACTTCTATACCCCATTGTACTGAGGCTCCAGTGTCCCCTGTGGAATCAGAGAAAGGAATTTATCGGTAAGTATCAAAATCCTAATTTCTAGCTCTTTCCACTTTATAAATGTACCCCCTGGAGTCTCTTCCTGTCTCAGGTTGTGTTTAATTCAGCCCCAAACTAAATACATTTATTTCTGGGTTTACTGGTTTGAAAAGTTCTTTCTTGCCAGTTAATACTCCCAGGCTGAGAGGTCCCAGTTTTTGTTCCTTTGTTCCTCAGTAACACAAAGGGGCCAAATGTAAAAGAATAGTGCTCTGCTTATTTGAGGACCCCTGGGGTGCGAGCCCACCTACTTTTTCTTTTGGGACCAGTGATTTGATTCCACCACAGATGCCTGGGTTAGAGGATTTGTGAGTCGGGGGTACATCATCGATCTCATCTCGGAGGTTCTTCATAGTCCTTCCTAAGGCACAAGACCTCTTACTTTGCAGGACATTATTCAGTCCTTGCTCTGCTCAAGGGTGGCTGTTCCATTTGTGGAAGGACAAAAGAGCTGGAGTTTTTACTCTTTCTTGGTGCAGAAACCAGGATGATCATTTCAACCCATTCTGAACTTTTAAGTCCTTGAACACCTAGCTTCAACTAGTCACAAGGTCGACATTCATAATGATGACTCCAGAATATCGACATGGTTCAACGTGTCAATAGGCACGTGGCCATTGAGACCCGACAAAAGCCGCTGGAGCCACCTCAGCCTCCAAGACCAGGTAAATCGCCGCTGGCCCACCAGGGACGTTGGGTCTTAATTCTGTCACGTCGACATGTCATCTGTGTAGACATGAATGTTGACATGGTCACGATCGACATGTTAAGCATGTCAACATTATCATGTCGACCAGGTGCACGTCAACATGGTAAATGTTAACTTGACATACCACTCCCAACTAGACATGTTCAAGATGAAGTATCAGAGATGAGTGATAGTTTGGAACAAGATGAGTTCATGGTGTCCACGGACATCGAGATTGTGTATCTACACATCCCTATATGGGAAGAACTTTAGAGCCTTATCAGGTTTGTGGCCCAGAATCACCATTATCCATTCTGGGAATTTGCTTTTGGCCTGGTCACGGCATCAGTGCAGTTCACGAAGATTCAATTATGACCACTATTCTCATGTCAGTTAATGACTGTTATCTCCTACTTGGATGATCTTCCAATCAAGGCGAGTTCCCCAACTTTGTATCAGGCCCACTTGCAGGTAACCGTACTGGCATTTGAGTCCTGCAGGCGTTCAGTGAATTACAAGAAGTCCAATTTGTCTCCTTCACGTTGATTTGGTCGTCTTGGGGTTTCTGTTCAGTACCTTGCAGCAGCTGGTGTTCCTACCGGGGGAAAAGATTCTCTCGTTACAGGGATTGGTGAAGTCCTTGTCAGCACACTGACAGATGTCTGTTCATTTTAGTAAGAGGTCCAGGGAAAGATGGTCTTGAATTTTGAGGTAGTCCAGTTTGCTCAGTTTAACTTGCGGGTCTTCAAAGTCAAACTCATTTTGAAGTGGAGCAAGTCGCTCCTGTTAGGTTAAAATTCACCTGCCTCCAAGAGTGCATTAGTCACTCCTTTGGTGGCTGAGAGAGGATAACCTCAGTGGAGGTCAGCCCTTGAACATTTGAGATTTGGACAATGGTGACAACAGATTCCAGTCTTCAGGGATAGGGATACTGTCATGCTGTAGTGGTGTTTGCCGCTGAGACGAGACCTGTAAAGCCAAGGTCCTTATTCTCTGCAGAGTTAAGTGTAGCTGGTTTTAACAATGTACTGTAGCTGTAGAAGTTATGAGTCTCAGAGCAGATAGTCTGTCTCAGGCCAGGAAACCAATTTTGGCTAAGAATTACTAAAAATTGCCACATGGAAGACCCACATCCCATGGTGTTGGAGCAGGATAGTGCACGGGGATGAAATGGATGTACTGGATCGTTTCGACATGTAAGAGGCCAAAGCAGTTTTTGGGAAGATTTATCAAGATTACAAGTGGAGGTCTTGGCTATAGCAACCAATCAGATTCTAGTTATTTTGTAGAATGTGATAGCTGGAATCTGAGTGGCTTCCATGCGTAACAGCTACACTTATCCTCGGGACAGTGTTGGGATTATGTTGGTGCACATGAGAGAGTGGTGATGGACCCGATACAAGACAACAGAGAGAGATTATACTGGAGACCTGCGAGTGGAAGGTGATAGACTGGAGTAACCGGGTAATTGCCGGAAGTGTGTGTGTGGATCTTAATGTAATGTGTAATATGTGTGTTCATGCATTGTGTGGATGTCAGAGTGAGCAGTTACTTACAGAACTGTTATTCCTCTTCATGTTAGGCATCCATGTGCTAAATGTTACACGTGGTACATTACATATCTAGGCTTGTCTCCTGATAGTCTGTTAGGCCTCGCGCACGCACACACACTGGGTAAGACTCAAGTGTTTTATCTTGACCAGCTGTGTCCACAGCCTATATTGACACATCTGGAATGGCTGTCACTGTAAAGGTCATTGATCTCTACATGGAACGTGACCTCCATACTCTCTGTAATGCAGGATGCATTTAAAAGGTCAAGCTTATCGCAGAGACCAATGAGTCCTTTGCAACCAGCAATGTCTCATTACAGTTGACAAATAATAATATAGATTGTATAAAATATACCAGGCACCAGTTTTCTCTGCCAATGTATAAAGTATATACGTTTGCCCATCCTTTCATGTTTCCGTATTTTGCAGTAGCCCCAGCAGTCTCTTGCTTCTAGCTCAGGAAGTGTTTTCTCTGCAGTCTTTCTTCTCTTCCTTAATCCTGTCCACCTCTTTCCTTTACTAGGAACGGAAGGGAGGGCCGGCATGGCAGCCATCGCTGACCCTGCCCACAAATGTGACCTTGAAAAGTTTGCCAGAGACCTTAAAAAGTCACTCCCCGGGTATGCCCACCCGGTCTTCCTTAGACTGCTGCCAGAGGTGAACAAAACAGGTGAGTGCTCATATGTGGACTGGCAAGGAGGGATTTGTATTCATAGCCCACGAGGCGTCTCCCATTAGTGCTGAAATACAGAGTTCCAAACTGTGCCTAAAAAGACAATATATTACCTATATATTGAGATCTATGTAATGTTTATCATTCATTCCTTATGCGGAGAGGTTAAACAATTGCCCCCATACCTAGAATTACCATACTATCCCTTTTAAACCAGGACACTCATGAATTACACAAGCTCCCGGTGGTCAAAATCCTGATGCCGGCACCCCCCAACAGGGTTAGGATACCGATATCCTTACCTTCCCCGCACCTAAACCTAACCCCCTCCCCATAACTAAACCTAACACCCCCCACAGCCTAACCCCAACCCTCCCCCTAGTGCCTAACTCTCCCCGTAACCCCACTATTTAACATTGGGATGCACACCGGGATTATGACTACATCCCAGTCATGGCCGATCTGGCATTACTACTCAGGTGTTGGATTCTTTGGAGACAAACGCTGTAGGAGAGCCTGTCAGTATGAGAACCTGCTACATCATATGAGTCTGTAAGAATATTTCAATGAAGGCTTCCCTTGCCTTTACATTGATTTGATAAAGCTAAGTGTGTGTAGTCTGTTATAATGTAGTAATTCTTGATTGGCTGTGGAATTTTATTAATTACGAACGGAGATGTACTAAATCTTGGAGAGAGAGAGAGATTACCAACCAATCAGCCTCTAACTGTCATCTTATATGCTAGTTAGGAGTTGACTGGCAGTTTCCCTCTCCCCTTTAGCGCCCTTGCGCTCTCCCCTTTAGCGCTCTCGCGCTCTCCCCTTTAGCGCTCTCCCCTTTAGCGCTCTCGCGCTCTCCCCTTTAGCGCTCTGGCGCTCTCCCCTTTAGCGCTCTGGCGCTCTCCCCTTTAGCGCTCTGGCGCTCTCCCCTTTAGCGCTCTGGCGCTCTCCCCTTTAGCGCTCTGGCGCTCTCCCCTTTAGCGCTCTGGCGCTCTCCCCTTTAGCGCTCTCCCTTCCCCCCCACGGCTTACTAAATGTGCCCCTCGGTGATGACTGTTAAGTGTTAAGTTATATATATATATATATATATATATATATATATATATATATATATATATATATACTTATCTTTTTATTCTGTAAGTAGCACCAATCTGACTATTCATATCCCATCTTGCATCTGAACAGGAACTTATAAATTCCAAAAAACAGACATGAGGAAAGAGGGCTTTGATCCTCACGCGGTGAAAGATGGCTTGTACGTCCTGGATACCCAGCAAGGAAAGTACATCGCCTTGGACAACGAAGTCTACAAAAAGATCCAGTCGGGAAAGCTGAAGCTATAACCTCGATTTTCCCACCTCCTCTCCGGCGCTGGTCACATGACACACGTTGAGAGGTCGATCACAGCGCAGACCTGACACTTTCATCAACTGAGATTATAATCGCACACCAAAGTATTACCGCTCAAATACAAAAGGGGAAAACAAGGCAGCTCGTCAGGGACGCGGGGGCGTGCGCCCGGCTCTTGAAAAAGGGATGTTCTGACTTTTTTTTTTTTTTATTAATTTTTATTTTCTAATTTATTTTTTTAAGCCCTGCAGGATGGGAATGCGTGTTATCGAGCTGCATTCGCGCTGTTCTTGTTTCGTCTCCCGCTCCCATCTTTTTGAGCAGCTATTCTGCATTCCAGGGATCTAAGCGATGAAGAAGGGAAAACTTGCATGCACGTCCTTCATTTAATTAGCGCATACTGTGATTGGAGGAGGAAGCGGAGCATGCGGCACTGGCTCCTCTGTGCCTAGGAACGAAAACGGAGGTTCAGAGAATGTAGCAGACGTTGTGTATGTCATCTATCGCTCCTAAGGAAGTTCCGTTGCTGTGAGAGCCTTGTACATACTAATGGACCGAAAAGAGAATTATTCCTAGATAATATTTATCCATACAGGACCTCATTACTCTTCCTATCGTGTCAACCGTAGTCTGTAATAATACACCTCCTGCCTTTCTATGCTTCCCCTTAGGAAATAAGAAAACATGGCAGGCCAAATGCCACAATATATAAAAAAAAAAAAAAAAAGTTTCATGCTCTCTATGAAATATGAAATGGTTGGTGTCCTGGGTCATCTACTATGCTGGCACAGTATTCAGGGCCGAGCTACTGCTAGTTCTAGAAATAATGGTTATCATGCTGTTATTTTTAAGGTGTTTTTTAATTATTTTTTTTTAAACAATAATTTGCATTTTACGATTTAATAGTTAAAGTTCTTGGTGCTTCTATTGAAGTTAAACTGTGGCTTAATATACAGCTGTTCCTTTATGAAAGAACATTTTGGGGCCCATTTATCAAAGTGTATTTGAGGTATAAGCTTCAGGGGTTTACCTAAAATGCGAAGTATCCCTGGTATGTATTAAGCAGGTATCTCCGATACCAGCTGTGATCCCTCCATTGCTGCACGCAGCCGCCGCCCCCATAGATTTCTATGGGGGATGTAATGCTGCCAAATTTACTAATATCCGGAATGCGATGCTTTCCCGATATGGCCCCCGCAGCTAACGCCATCTGAAGGTGGCGTTAGCCGCTGTACAGAAACAGACAAATCACAGATGCACAACTTATGGGCTACACCGTGCACTATTAGCCGGCGGAGGGATCCGCCGGAACCCTCCCCGGCTATGGCGGATGTGCACGTGCAGCCAACGGGACTGCGCATTCTCAGCAACCCCTGCACTGGCCGGCAGCTGTCCGGCGACATCGCAGGGACGGACTCCTTTCGGAGCCCATGTCCCAGATGCTACATCCGGACGGTATGATTGCATTTTTGCAATGCGATCGTGGGCGTTACTGGCATGTCCTGATCGCATTGCAAAAACGATCATTGATAAATGGGCCCCTTTATCACCTTTGCAGGTGGAAATGTTGTTACAAATGGTGCATTGTTTCATAATAATGAAATATGGTACATGCATTTGCAAATGTTCTTTGATAAAGGAGAGACGTGTCTGAGCTATAGTTTTGCTTCAGGATCAGGTGTGCGCTCTCTGACGTCTGAACGGGTTGATCTTATTGGGCCTTTGCTAAGTAGTCCAACAGTGTCAAACCTCAGTCAAACACCCCTCCCCTCTCTCTTCCCCCTCCCCTCTGTTTAAACCACCATTGGCAACTTTTAGAAGTCACTTGATGCCCTGTGGTCTTAACTTTGGTCAACAGGCTTCCAACCTAGGCTGCATCTAATTCTCCCGCCCCACCAATGTGCTACACTGGTCGAGTACTTCCAAGGTAGCCGGATTTTCCAAGGTTAACGGCAGCTTTCAAAAAGCTATGGAAAATGCATGTCATATATTAAATTTATTGCGCTCCATGTTTAGTCTGCAGAGCATCGCTCTGACTTCTGCAACTGTCTCTCTCAGTGGTGTCGGGAAAACCTGACCGATTTATGCTCTTACTAAGGTCAGTGTAGCCGCACTGTCACTTAACCATGCTGAACACAAGCATTCTCTGCTCAGCATTAAGCCACGTCTCCAATATTAATGAGACCGGTGCCTATTGACGGGATCCAGTCCCACCACTGAAGCACTTGTCCAATATGCATGAGGCATAGTCAGCAGTCTTGGGGCATTGGTTCTGGTGTCATCCTGTCTTTGTATCATCATTAAAGTAATGACTCCCATGCACCACATTACAGTATGCACATGGTTTCCACAGGCTTTAAAAAAAAAAAAAAAAAAGAAGTCCCTCACTATGTAGACAACAGGCACCTTTTCAAAGGACAAGGCTTTTAATTTGAACAGGCAGGACAATAAAGGTCTACACTAGGACTGGACAAGTTGTGGCTCTTTGGTGTCATAGAACTACAAGCCCCAGCATGCTCTGCTAGCTCGTAGGATATCTCAGGACATGTAACTTCACAAAACTTTATCTGCATCAAGATTTAATTACATTTTACAGACCTGCTTCTGGCCAGGTATTGTTACTGGCTTACTGGGAATTATGAAAGGTTTGTGCAATTTAAATTGGCCAATTATAATCTGCCTGCCCTCATCATTTGTCAGAAATGTGGGCGATCATTAGCAGGGAGATTGTGCTCCATTATTTCCTGAAAGATTCAGCTTTAAACGGGTTAAAGTGCGCTGGTCACCTGCACACAGCAAAAGGAGCCATTTTGTGGTTCTGTCAACTCTTTACAGCAGTGAACTGGACATTGGTTTGGCCCACCAAATGGCTGCTCTGCCGCTTGTGGCGGACTGGTGTACTGTGAGCATAACCAGCCATGTCCAATTGCTACATTATTACAAGCACATGATATGTTCTGCTCCATATCTCCGTGTATTATATGTAACATATCAAATATTTGCTAGTGATGTGGGATGTATGAAGTTGGCATGACCAGTTTTGGGCCCTGCCCTGTATTGTTTAACAAAGTGCATTTATCATATATTTATGTTCTATTGCAGTACAACAGACCTTCAGGCAGCTAGGAAATGTGTGTACTGTGCACACATTTACTAAAGTGAGAGTTTTTTTTAGAAGTGGGAGATGTTGCCCATAGCAACCAATCATATTATAGCTATTCTCTTCTAGAAGGTGCTAGATAAATGTTAAGTAGAATCTGATTGGTTGCTGTGGGCAACATCCCCACTTCTAAAAACTCTCACTTTAGTAAATATACCCCTAGGTGTTGGATTGAAATTAGTTTCTAATGACACTAACATGAGCCCGTTGACTATACACAATGAAGGCAGCCATTTTTTTTGGTCTGAACCAATATTGATGAATGTATCGCATCGTCACTAAAGTATTGAAGCCTATACGGTCTTATATGAGAGATTACCATTTCCTGGAGATTTGGTGGGTTCTATCCTCAGGAATACCCTGGGTAGGCACAACATGGCTGCCTGAACAAGGTAGTTATAGGGCTCACTTGAAATAAATAAAAAACTGAAGTTTTATTGGAAAAGAAATTGTTGCAAATGCAGAATGAAACCCAGTTCTGTAACTCATAGCAATGAAGAAGCTGCTATTTTATTTTTAATTTTCATCTCTAAAAATTATTATGGAGAATTGCCTCTGGCTGCAGTTGGCTCTTTGTAGTTTTACCTGGACACCAGTTTTCATCAATGTACGCCAGGCACTTCATATAAATGATATAAGAAACGCTCCTATTCCACGCAATATGCTAAGCGGTACAAGCGGTTTGCTGTATGTGAATATGGATATTTCCCCACAACTCCGTCCTCCCCGTGTCGTGGTTCCACACCCATCGTATGTCCTCTTTCACACACACTATAAACAAGGACTTTTCCATATGCAATAAATCATTGTTGCCATTTTATAGTTGTGGTGCATTATTTTTAATATAATTTTTGTTTTCAATTTTTATCATCACAAAGCAACTTAATAGGGAGTCTGCAATGACAATACTACCTGTATTCTATTTTAGGTAGGCTTCTTGGCTGGCAATGCCTGGACACCTGATTAGATTATCGTCAGCTGCCCCAGTGTATGGGATGATCTTGTTTAAACCCATGCCTGGAAACGGGTGTAGTAGGTAATACCGCCGGCGGTACAAATCTTGTCAGCGGAAGCCCGGCAGAGGTGAAGATCCCAATCGCTAATAAGGTAAGTATAACTAACCCTATTTTCCCCCCTAACCCTTAGGGGTGCCTAACCTCCCCCCCAAGTGCCTAAATCTAACCCTCTTCCCCACAGCCTAAACCTAAGTCTCCCCCCTTCCCCTAGCCTAACCCTCCCTAGGGGGTGCCTAAGTCCCCCCGGGAGCCCTAACCCCCCCCCCCACACACACACACACACACACCTCCCCGCAGCTGTTAGCGCCCGGCTTAATTTCGGCTGATATGCCGGGGGGTGGTCTCCCGGCGTAGGTCTAATGACAGGCGTCTTGTTTTCGAAACCTGTCATTAGTACTTTGCCGGGATTAGACAGTCGGAAGCGAAAGGTCGGCATTTAGACCATCGGCTTCCTGACTACATCCCCCTGAAACAGCCTCTGTCGCCTGTTACGACTGTTACGGTTAGGCACCAGGAAGGAGGTTTAGGGTGATGATTAGGGTTAAAAAAAAATAAAAGCATGTTAACCATTTTTTTGTTCCTTTTGATTGTCGACCTCTTTGTACCTGTAGACACTGACGACCTTATTGTAGACCTTGTTTTGTTTTTTCCTAACCCCCCAACTACCTGGTGTATAGGGGTTAGAGAGTACTTCACATTTATTTTTATCTGTGAAGGGGGTCACATTGCATTATTAACCTTGCACTTGCAGGTTACTTGCAAATATTTCCCATATCTACAAAGGTAACTAGGAGACTGTTGTCCCTGTGCTGGTTTCCTGTAAGTCCTGTGCAGTTGGCCTCTCAGGATTTCATACAGGATGGACTGTGTGTTGAATGTGATGATACTGGATCAGAACCTCTATATACCCCTGCCTATACCTTCTAATATCCTATCTATAAACCTCTAAGGATGACGCTAATTTGCGTACCATACAGTAAATAAAGACTTAAGACCTGGAATCTGTGGTTCCAAAGCACAAGTATTATTCAGGTAAAAGTACAGTCAGTTACACGCTATTGATCCAGACACAATTCGGCGCAAAAGAATTATACAGACCCCAAGTACAAGTATACATACGCAGCGCATTCTGGTCCAGATGTTAGGCATCAGCAAGAAACCCCTCGTCCCTCAGCATTCAGCAAGAAGACTAAAAACCCAGTGCTTGAGCACACATATTTATACCCCCCCAGAATAGACAGGGCAATAGAGAAGTTTCTTGCTTATGCCATTGACAGAGCGTTTAACAGGCTGGTTCAAATAGACTCATCCCAGCCTCCAACAACTGGGGGTCTCTGCCCTCCCAGCCCATGCAATCATCCTAACAGTTGTTCATATAATATACATTTTGTTGCTTGAAGTCTCTGCGGTCCATAAGTTGAGAATGCATGATGCGATCTCCACACCGATAATACCGGAATTCTGTTGAAAGAGTACGCATCAATACGAAACCAAACACGGCTTTCTTAGCATGTATAAAACCTTAGTTATCAAATATCTTTATTTCACAGCATTTATACTAACTGAACAAACTTAAATCTTATACCTTAAAGCTTAGTAAACCTTTTATGTGGATATGTAATGTGTGAGTATGCGGGGTTTGATATAAAGACGCTAGTTAACTTGGGGCAGATGCGTGCGCATGAAGCTAATAAAACAGTGTTTTCACACTAGGTCATGCATTCGCTAATATGCGACTTGTTAACAGCGCAATTGTGTGTATTAATGTGTGTATGAGGAATGGTGCACTTAAATCTCACTAAGTGAACACCTAGCAGTGTTGAATGCTGAGCCTTATAGTTCCACATGCCCCTTCTCTCAGCAGCCCCCACCTTTCCCAGGCTCAAAAGAAAAGGCCCTTTATTCTCCCAGACTCTTGTGTGAATGCAAATTAGCCCAGCTACAAGACCCAGACCTAAGATAACACTCTTGGCTTTGAAGTTATTTAATTGCAGGAAGCCTGCTAAGGTAAGGTGTGTATTCTAGCCGGGCCACCTGGAGTGAGAGCAGACGTTATCCAGGAAGCTTATCTACACAAGCTAGTTGTCACGTGGCCATTTGCTCTGTTCAGCTAATGCAATCCAATTTTGACATACTGTAAAGCCATTTCTGAAATATATCCTTTATAATACGTAAAGTCATGAAATGGGCTTTTGGTGAATCACCGTAACTTATGGCGATGGTCACAGATGCATTCGCATGATGCTGATAGTATTATCGCCACATGTACTAAAGTGTGAGTTTATCTAAAATAGCGCTTAGGCGGCCATTCGCAAAATGGCGTCTTGCGGCCAGTCGCAAGATGGTGTCTCTGCGATTCAGTTTTAAACTGATCTTATCTCAGCCAATAATCCAGTTTCGACAAATGTTATACACCACAACAGTCCACCTCGCCAGCACCTGTTCAGGGGTCACCTTGAATGTCATCCTTGTTTCAGGTTATGACGCAGTTAGCGGACCGCTTATCAGACCCCAAACTGCCTTCCACTTTTGGATTTCCCACAGTGATTACAGCCTGCTATGTTTCCTCTTCCCATACATCCTTCCTGGATGGAGGGTTTTGTCCACTCAGTTCAGAATCTGGCTTTTTAGCCACTACCTATCTGCAGATGTTACAGGTGAATAAGGCATCACCCGTCTTAAGCATATAAATGGAATGCACCCTCCTCTCAGTCCACCCTGCTTTCAGATTCTGATATATCGTCTGAGGAGGCAGAAGATATCCCTCTGGGCCTATCTCGGAGAGGAGGAGCGTCATTCATCAGTGGATGTTCCTCTCTAGAAGGGGTGGTTAATTCAATCCTCATTATAGAAAATGAAGTGATTTAGGCTGGATTACCTTAAACTGAACAGCTCCAGATTCCAAAAGGACTAATCTTTTTACCCTCTCCCACAGGAAGAGTGTATTAGGTGGGAAATCACCCTTCCTACTGGGTATTCTTACGTGACAGCTTCCTAAAGGGTTTCTCCCCAGAAGGTTGTTTGCACAACTCCCCATCAGATTCGATCTAGGCCCTTGCCCTCTAGTAGACCATTCATGCCCTGCTCAATTCAGGGGTAATAATCCTGGTTCCTTTAGCTAACAAGGAAGGAGTTAATACTCAGATCTGTTTTTGATTCAAAAACTAGTCTCATCGCTCTATTCTGAATCGTAAATCTCTCAACAGGTTCATCCATGTGCCCAAGTTCCGTATGGAGACCCTACTGTCAATTATGCTGGCAATAGAATTTGAGGATTTCATGGTTCCCTGGACATACAGGATGCATATTACTACATGTACCTATTGCACTATTCCACCAAGAGTTTCTGAGTTTGTCAGCAACATTACCATTGCCGTTTGGTCTGTCCACAGCCCCTCGGGTGTTTACCAAGATAATGGCAGTCATGACTGCTTATCTCAGAAGGAGTCAGGATATTGCCATACTTGGACGACCGCCTGATATTGGCAGGTTACGAAGGTTTTACAACATCTTCCCCAGCTGATCACTGCCTGTCTACAGGAGCAGGGCTGGATAATCAAATGGAAAAAACTCTTCCCTTTCTCAGATACAGCAGAGGGTACATCTGGGGGCGCTACTGGATTCCCTGGCACAAAGGCTCTTTCTACCAGTGGACAAGATTTTGGCTCTACAATTGTGGGGTGCGCAAATGGCTCCACAATCAGAGGGTATCCATTCACTCAGCAATACAGGTCCTGATGTCCGTGGTATCCACTTTTGACATGGTGGAATATGCCCAGGTTCATTCCAGGCCTCTGCAATGACTGGTTCTCTCCCGGTGGAATGGGCAGGATCATCTGATATGGTTCCAGACCATCCTCTTTTAGGAAGTTCGGTTTTCCCTATCATGATGGCTGAAAACGTCTCATCTGAACAAGGGTCGCCCCCCTTTTGGATTTCAAGGTAAGTGCTCCTCACCACGGATGCCAGCCTTCGCGGTTTGGGTGCGGTGACATGCCATCATACCTTTCAGGGAAGATGAACTACTCAGGAAAGTCAACTATCCATAAACATCCTGGAACTTCGAGCAGTGTACAAAGTACTCTTTCAAGTATAGGATATCCTAAAGGGCAGGCCTGTCCAGATCCAATGCGACCACAGTAGCCTACCTCAATCATCAGGGAGGCACGCGAAGGTGGTCAGCCATGAAGAAAGTTGCAAACATTCTGATTTGGCCAGAACGTCATCTTCCAGCAATATTCATCCCTGGAATCCTAAACTGGGAAGCAGACTTCCTAAGTTGTCAGGACATACACGTCGGCGAATGGACTCTTCATCCGGATGTCTTTCAGATCCTAGTGGACAAATGAGGACTACCAGAAGTATACCTGATGGTTTCACGTCACAATCACAAGGTCCCTAGGTACAGAACCAGAGACCACTCAGCCGCTTTCGTGGATGCTCTCCCTGTAAGATGAGACTTCAATCTGGCATACCTATTTCCTCCACTCGCCCTCCTCCTAAGGGTCATAAGGAAATTCAAGCAAGCGGGCAGCACAGTGATCCTGATGGCTCCTGCTTGGCCCAGGATAGAGCTGTTCTTCGTACCAGGGCAGGTTACCCGCCTAAGGTCGTATCCCGTTTACATGTAAATAAAGAAATTGTGGTTCCAGTCTTCAGACCTCTCCATAGGTGAAGCTTCTCTGGATGATGTATGCCCCCTCTGTATCGACGTGGATCGTACCAACTCCTTTAGGAAATCGGACTCTCTTTTTGTGTTTTATGGCTTTCACAAGCAAGGCTGGCCAGCTAACAAATAAACTCTGGCTAGATGGCTTTGTGTGATGATTTCTTAGGCTTACACACAAGCGGATCTCCCTGTTCCAAACACAGTGACAGCACATTCTACTCTATCTGTGGGACCATCGTGGGCATTTCAACATGGTGCCTCTGCTGAACAATTGTGCAAGGCAGCCACGTGGTCTTCAGTCTACACTTTTCTCAGGTTTTACGCCTGTGATACTTTTGCCTCTCAGGATGCTTCCTTTGAGTGCCGGATTCTCCTTTTCTGATCAGTAACGTCCCCACCCTTAAGGTAACTGCTTTGGGACATCCCAAAGGTAATTCCTGTGTACCCTATGGAACCCGAAGAAGAAAATAACAAAGGTATGTTATACCATAACTCTTAACTCTTTTTCTACGAGGTCCACAGGGCACCCACCCTAACGCACCTGGTTGTTAGTGGGTAATCTTTTTTTCTTTTGTATTTCAATGATTCCCTCTTCTTAGAGAGAGTGTTTCTGGTGTACATTGTCCTTCCGTCTCCTCTTTAAAGTCTCCTGCCTTGGGCTTGGTTGCAAACTGAGTACCTGTAACCAGGGGAGGGGTATATATGGAGTAGGACTCAGTGCATCCTGGGAGCTAAAGCTTGTAACTGTCTGGTGCATGGATCACTCAAACCTAATACCCCAAGGTAATTCCTATGGACCTCGAAGAAAAATAGTTGACAAAGGTATTTTATACCATAACTCTTATATACTGTATGTGTGTATATATATATATATATATATATATATTACGCTGCTCCTCACCTCTATGGGAGGAATTTGGACGTGTTGCACGCTGGCGGACACTAGATGGCTCCCAATGGAGCAACTCAATTGTTACTTTGTTTGGGCACGCACAGCTGGCACTGAAATTCTTCTCGCAGCCCCCCCGCCCCAGAAATGACCGAAAAGTGACCCGTTTGAGCGCTCAGATGGGACTTTTGCAGGCACAACAATGCCCTGTTATTTTGACTACCGGCTGCTAACTGGTTGCCAAATATTTGTTCCAACCAGCTAACTGCCAAAGGAAATAAAATTTGCTCTGCTTGCAATGCAATTTTGTATATTGGCCAACAGGTGCTGCTGTTTTCCAGATTACTCCTGTGGTTCCCCACCCAAAGTTAAATCAAATCTGAAAAAAGAAATTCTTTTCCTGCCGTATACACAGTGGCCACAAGAGTCTGTAGTTGGGCTATGGAGGTGCTATATAATGTGCTAATACACCGAAACACATTATATTAAGTTATACATGTCAAGAGGAGCTGGCACCCAGAACCAGTATCATGTGCTGTAAAAAGCATGTTTGCATATAGCCTATCAAAGGGCATTTTCCAAAATTGACAAATTCAGTATAGGTTGCAATATAACATAAAGGAAATACTAGGAGTGACAGGCAATTGACAACTTACACAAGATAATTTCCTGGGAGTATATAACCTAATACATTGACAATAAACTAGCTGAAAGGATACTTTACAGAAAGGCAACTATTGAAATACTACACAATTATGCATCGTACTTACGTGCACATTGTTTTAGTAGCAAAATGTCCTTGAACATTATATTTAATTTCTATCTATTAACAGTCATTTTATATACAGAGAATATTTGGCCATTCACATCAGCCCCTGGCTGTGGAGCTTACAATCTATATGTATTATCATATGGACACACATACACACACTAAGGTTCATTTTATTGGCAAGAGCCAGTATATTATTGATGTGTGGGAGGAAACTCATGCAGGCATAGGGACAATATACAAACTCCACACAGTAAAGGCAATGTTGCGCTAACCTACCAGTGGAGTGTGGGAGGAAACCCATGCAGGCATGGGGAAAATATACAAACTCCACACAGTTAGGGCCATTGCGTTAACCTACCAGTATATTTTTGTAACGTGGGAGGAAGCTGAAGCAAACAAACGCAAGCTGGAGGAGGCGGACATACAAACGCCACACAGTTAGGGTCGTGATGGGAATCAAACTCAAGACCTCAGTGCTGTGGGGCAGGAATGCTAACCATTACACCAACCGTGCTGTCCATCTAAATGAACCACAAAGTTACCAGTACTTTAGGAAAGTTATGCTGGTAATTGTAGTCCTACAGCAGCTTGGGCTTCAAGTTCAGAACTTGTTGTTCAACAACAGCTGGGGAATCGCAACTCTCTTAAACCTGACAAAATTGATAGAGGCCAAGAGAATTACCACTTTTTAGCTTGCCATTGTAAACTTAACGTGGGCATATACTTCCACAGAAATCAGGAGCAGTCGCAAACTGGAAGTGATCATGCCCAGATATTGCCACACTAGCAAACTCTTAGTAAAGTAAACACGTACAAAATTGTGACACTTCCTGGATCATCTGTTTGTTCCTTCTTTGTAGGGATGGCCATCGGTGGGCTGCACATTGATTGTCCCATTGTTGATTACCATCAATGGTTTGCACCCCTCGATGGCCACCACTGCCGGGGGCACGCCGGGCCAATCACTACTGGGGTTGGGGCTTAGAACTGGGGGAGAACCCGGGAAAAAAAAATCATTGGTACTCAGAAACCACCGCCCATCGGTAGTTAACTATTGATGGTTCTTAACTATTGATGGTTGCTGGCCATCCCTACTTCTTTGTATTCCATACACTTGAAGATCTGGAATTTCCAGGTATTCAGAGTTGACATGTCCTTATTCTAAGTTTAGTAAGAAAATTCTCAACGCATTCCGACGGTGATGAGACTTAAGAGAATTTGCTGTAAAAGGACTTCACTTCACCTCTGGAGGGGCAGTGGGTCAGGACTTATCACACATTTTGCAACGACCATTGGCATTTTTAGGTGGATCAGTAAAGCCAGACACAGATTTTCTGTTTAAAATTCCATGGACTGGGAGCTGGGCAAAGGGCTGGTTCGTGTGTACTGGGTGCCCTAGGTATCCCCTCCTCCTTGAGAACCACCCATTTTGCCCTCTCGTGCCCTGGATTTCTTACCTAGTGTGGAGCAGGGACAGAGTGGCATCTTTTATTATTGGGCAGAGTGGCACCAGGCTGTGACATTTAAGCTCAGAGCCTCTCCCCACCCCCACCAGCTGATTATAAATATGGAGGTGCAGCAGCCGGCAGCTTCAAAGCTTCTCCGTGACAATCGGCATGGTGACAATCCAGACACCGAAGGGCCCATTTACCAATAATCACATTCTCAGTGCGAATGGGCACCATATTATGACCCCGATCGCATTACAGTATGGGATAATACCACCGGAATGTATTAAATACCATATGCAGGGACAGGGAATTAGAAACCAGCCTGCCCCAGCGATGTGCTCGCATTTGCATACGGCATCACGATGAGTTAAGACAGCTCCTACGAACCATGGGCATTTCGGGGTGGAGACTTGGAGGTGTCCTAAAGTGATCGCAGAAAAAGGAGGTGGTGTGGGCGTGTTACAGGAGTGTCTCTTGGACGTGTTACGGCATGCGGCTCCGTTCTCTTTCGCTGCACCGCAGCCACAGAGACCATACTTTGAGAGAGTTACAAGGGAGGCTGTGTGCCAGGCAGGGGCTGCTCAGGGAGTCGATGTTGCAACTGGTGGTGCATCAATGGTGGAGTGATCGGATCCACCAGCGCAGTTGATATATGCAAAGTGGGTGTGTCAGGGTTTGCTTAGTCCAGGGTGCACGGAAGTACACCGAGGAATGCTCCAGCTGACATTTGCATATTTTCGCACTTGAGAATCCGTGAGAAGTCGCAGCCGCGCATGATTTGCGTCCACCTCAGAAACAGGACAGTAAAAGTATAGCTGTATGTACATAATCTTACATCTATGTCTTCTGCTGTTTACAGTGTTGGATCAGGGACGTGCAGTCAGGGAAGACAGAAGAGGCAGAGCCTCCCCTGTCATACTCCTGAGATTTAATCTAAAAATGATTACAATAATACAAAGAAGATATTTATAACTTATAAATACCCATCCAGGGACATTGTGACTCAGACAGCTCTAAAGACTGTCGACCATAGGTCCAGCAGGGAAGATGTGCTGGTCTGGAACCGCACGGTAAGGAGCCACCTGAAAGGGTCCACCAACATTCCCCACTGAGCAGATCTACCCCACCTCACCCGGGCCGACACCCCACCACAAACAATATATCTATTTCCCCCACACCATCAACCACCCGAGACCAACCCGGAGAAGCATTGTGACTACTCAATAAACGGTTTAGCCTCAAAACACTGGTATCGTCATTCGTTACTGCACCTCGCCTATATAACATACCTCATCCTCCTTCCCTACACAATAATAGAGAGCATACTCGACCTTCCACTTCATTCTAACTCTACGCAGGATTGGGTACCCCTGCAGACAGTGCCCCCCCCCCCCACATACACACAACCATCCATCACACATCACCTTTCTCCCGTCCCCTACCCGTTCCTCATAACCCATAATTTGTCCCCAAAGTCCAGCAAATAACATAACAGGACTTCATTATGCTACATTGGGAACAGGTCATGTAATAATAATGTGCCTCCATATTATAATCAACAAATAGTGTCATGATATTTTTCTATATATTACAATTATGAATTACATCTCCAATTATTTCCAGGGACAAAGTTGTGTCCCTGAAATTGTCCCTTGCTCTTATTACTGTTCTACTGCTCAGTACTACTTCCTTGCGTTGGTTGCCACATGCTGCTTACTCACTATCTTTTACGTTTATATAGTTACGGTAAGTCAAAACTAAACTACAAATTAATTATTATGAGTGTCCATGTTTCCAGATAACGTTGGGTGGGTGTGGTATGCTATGTCTGTATATAGTGGTATATAATTGTATTATGATCATGGCCATTGGTCAGGACATGTTGGCAGGAGTACAGTAGTGTCCAATGTCTTTATTGGGCATACCACTCAACCGTCAGCGTGAAAGTCCTGCTTTTTAGGCACTGTCCTGCTGTCCCACTTACGGGCCACAGTGTCCTGCGGGCAGGGAATACACGATCACCGCTGCTCTGCAGAGTATGCCGTGCACATTTTCACGACATCTAAACAGTGCGGAGGGTGAGCCTGGGGCAGAGCCGTAACTAGACTTTTTGGTGCCCTGTGCGAGAAAGAGCATTGACGCCCCCCTCATTTTGCAAAGGGACATAATGCACCCAAAAAGGGGCCATGGCTTCATGGGGAAGGGCCAGGGAAGATATAGGAGAGGCCAGGAGATGCTGGGGATGAAATAAGAGGAAGCTACAAGCAAGAATGATAATAAACAGAAATTTGACAGGCCCAAACAGCGCCCCCTGACCTGTGGTGCCCTGTGCGATGGCAGCGGCCGCACTACCCTAGCTACGGCCCTGGCCTAGGGGCAGCCCAGATGCTTGGAGATCGCAGGCCATGCACCAAGAGTGGCAGAAATGGGGGTGTTCTGCTAGGGCCACGCCCCTTCTCCCAGTGAGGTCACACACACAAAGTTCCTCTTTCATATTACCAAATGTTGGGAGGTATGGTATAGGGTGCAATATAATTGTATAATAATCATATCCAGTGGTCATGTCCTATTTTGAGTGTAGTCTCCTTTGTGTATATAGACTAGAGTGTAATATATTTGCATTAGGTCATGTTTAGTGGCTAGGGCTATCAGGTAGGTGTGATGTTCTGTGATGTAATGGAATGTATAGTTTCACCACTTTCCAAATATTAAGTTTAAATGGTGGTCAGTATGACAGTGCATAGCCAGACATCATTCCAAACATACATCATTATTATACAATAATGTATAGTTACACACATAAGCCTGCATTCAGTTCAACTCTTCATGCAAATTTCTCTGCTAGTAAATAGAAGTGTCACTGAAGGTGGGTCCGTTCTGTGCCCCTGGCAGTCACTATGCCTGTCCCTCTTCTCATTTGTAGTTGGTATTATTATATGAGATCACATGAGCATATTACTAGATCATAACAATACAAACCAATGATGTTGTTGCAAAGGTCTCACTGCTAGGGGGCGCTGTGTTTCTGTACTTTTAAACTAAAAAGAACAGGTTTGGGGGAACCTGGTTTTTGCCGTACAAATGGCCTCTAGCTCCTGTAGAAGCAAAGGGGAGGGGGAGAGGTGGGATAAAGCCTCATTTGCGCCTTTAGTGTCACTTTCAGCCTTTTTGGAAGGTTAAATGGCTGTTTAGAGCTGAGCATTGAAGGCTGAGCAGGGGGTTTATTGTTAAGGGCCTCTCCTGCATTGTTGAGCCCTTTTCAATGGTTCCTTGAATAAGAATGCACTGGGGGCCCCCACTTTTTTTTTTTCTCCTCCCTTAGCTGGAACACAAGTGCTTGGTATGGGGGAGGCCTACAGCTTCCTGCAGGTTGTGATGGTATTCACAGCCTCCATCGCTTCAGCTAACTCTTTCTTTCTGTCTCTCCTTTCTTTTTTCGCAATTTAACCCGGGCAGAGGGACTCACTGATCTCTGTTTGACACCCAATTACCACATGAATACACCAGAGTGGCTGGAAAAGGCCTCTCACTTTTGCTGACCCCCTCACTCCTTATGCTGAGAGGCTGCGGATCAAACAAAGCTACTGCGGGTAGGGATTCATTGTCACCCCTGCCGAGAGAGCCCTCCTTCATTTCAAGCAAACTATTGTCTGCTCTTTTATTAAATGCTTTCACTGCACAGGATGCAAACAGCTGTTCCAGGATGGCCATGTGCGCTATGCAGAATTGGCTGGCTCTGATTTTTTTTTTCCACCATTCCTTCCTTACAGGAACATGCTGCAGAGCTTAGTCGCCAAATGTCCCTTCTTACCTCAAAAACTGAAAAGTTTGCGAATTGAAGTCTCAACGTTTAAATCTGCAATGAAGAGCCAGTGATATTTTTCTGTGATTTAACAGTATATTTAAAATCTATGGGCTATTTCCTTACACACTACAGTAACTTTCCCCAGAAGTCGCTGAAGAAAATAAATCAATTTTTTTTTTTTTTAAATAAATAAATTACTATTTATTTTTTTTTATATATATTTTTATTGAAGCACGTGCACCACAATACAACCAGTGGCAAACGCAGGATTTCTAGAGGGGGGTTTCCAAATGCTTGGTTTTAGAGTGAGTGTGGCCAGTCCATGAAGAGGGTAGAATTAGCACTTAACCAGCTTTAATATGCATCATACAAAGTGTATTGTGTGTCATAATTCCAGCATATACAGGACCAGCAATCACAGTATGCCATTAGATGCAGCAGTAGGGCCATCCTGTTTGAGCTGAATGTATTTATTTTAGATGTGAGCACCATTCCAGGGCATATGAGCGAGTCTGGGAGCAGCGTCAGAACCTAGCAGTGCCCTGGACATATATGTACATATTGGGCTCTATAGCAGCACATTCCTAACAGTGAATGTTTTCCAGATCTCCTAGTTGGTGCACAGGTTATTTATTACTGACTGATACATGTTAAAATATCCACAGGTAGTGCTAATTATTTCATTTGTGATACTGAGAAGGACATGCAGCACTAGTAACAATCTATTATATTACTATTTCTATTGTGGTCATGGTGTGGGCTGGGGAGGGGGGTTTCCAGGCAGATGGAAACCCCCCCTGCGTTTGCCTATGACAACATCACAATTGGTAAAGACACTGTACATTACATGTTGAGATAAGTATAAAGGTCAAAATGATAGCGATATTAGAAACAAATCAGTAAATAATAAAAAACATTACATATGACATGTCATGGAAAACCACAACAAAGTCATAACAAAACGCACATCATACGGTATAAAGAATAATGTGATGCCAAGTTTAAGCAATAAAAAACATTGCACATAAGTAATAGAAATCCACAATAATATTGTAATAATATGCAAAACATACGATATAATGCGCATTGTGATACAAAGCTTCTAATAAATACATTTTTAAATAAAAAGTCTGAACTTCCAGAAAATTAAGTCACTGACTGCCGATTAGTTAGACGAGACCTATAGACATACATAGGGGGAGATTTATCAAATATTGGAGAGAGATAAAGTGGAAGGAGATAAAGTACCAACCAACCAGCTCCTAACTCAGTTTACAGGCTGTATTTGAAAAATGTCAGCCAGGAGCTGATTGGTTGGTACTTTATCTCTCCACTTTATTTCTCTACAAGCTTTGATCAATCTCCCCCACAAAAAAAATATTTAATAGCTGTGGTTCAATGCAAATAGTATTTTGAATTTCTCTGCAGCCTATTGGCTGGCTGCCTCAGGTGAATGGTAGGGAGCTTCAGCCATCCAATCAGTGCTCTCAACACAAAAGGTGTTAGTAAAGTTAATTTTGCCTTTCTGCCAGTGCCAGCCATTGCTATTGCTGGTTGGGGGAGGGGATATACCATTAAATATTTAGTATTTGTACACATATTAGATCTTCCTGTTAAAGGAGATGTCTATCTTAATTGCCGTAACTAAACGTCCAGCCGTACCCAAGTCCCAAGATCAAGGCATTGAAATTTTGAACTCTCTAAAGCACAGGTTCTCAAGCTCGGTCCTCAGGACCCCAAACAGTGCATGTGTTCCAGGTCTCCTCACAAAATCACAAGTGAAAAAATTAGCTCCACCTGTGGATCTTTTAAATAGTGTCAGTGAGTAATGAGTACATCTGTGTACCTTCTGGGTGACCTGGAAAACGTGACCTGTGTGGGGTCCTGAGGACCGAGTTTGAGAACCACTGCTCTAAAGGATGGAGGCTATCTGTTTATATTGGGATCGGTAATGGCATAGTTTTCTATGGATAAATGGGCAAAATGTCATGGTCAAATGCAGAACAAGGCAAATCTTTTGCAAACCGAAATTATCCTATTAGTCAAGAAACTGGATTTTGAATAATAATTCAAGTGTTGGTGCTTTTATATCATATACTGTTTTTCTTGTTAATATATACGTTCCCCAAATATAGGAAGCTGAATTTTTACTGTGCTCTCCAAATTACTTGTAGAACTTAGGGCCTGATTCAGACCCGCTCGCGAGCGCTGAGTGCTCGCAAGCGGGTCGATGTTGCCCAAGTGTGCATGCGCACTACGGAGGCGCCTCCGTCGTGCGCATGTGCGTGGACCCGAATAACGACGGCCAAGCCGTCGTTATGGGTCTCGCACTAAAAGGGGGCGTGCTGTCGATGATGATTGACAGCACACCCCCTTTGGTGGGCGTGCCGGGGGCGTGGCGGTCCAGACGGAGGTGTTCCCATGGGAACGCCTACCGTCTGGGGCCGGCCCCACTGACATCACTAGTGATGTCAGTGGGAGTGCTTTACCGCAAGGGTCTCGTCGCAAGCCCGATGGTCAAGACCATCGCGACCATCATTTTGGCCGCTCGTTATAGCTGCGGGTGGTCACCCACAGCTATGCGAGTGGCCAGGAGGCCGCTCCAAAAAGTAAGAGGGACGGCCCTGATTCAGAGGGAGCGCTCTGTCAGAGCATCCGGCTCTGAATCAGGGCCTTACTCCATTGATCTGAATGGTCATAAGAAGATATTTTAACTTTCACCTCAAACTGCTACTTGATAAATCTTCATGCCTTGGCTACAGTTTGATCTACTATATCCAAAGCATATAATACTTGTTGTCATAGATTATGGTCTGCCTAGTCCTGAAATCTGGGAATAGACCTTTTACTCTGGACCTCTCCACATACTGTACATCTGAATAGACTCTTTTATTTATTAAAGCCTGAGGATCTCTCCTCTACAGCGAGTTCACATTAATTCCTGGTGAGACCATGGAGTAACAGATCCTAACTACACTTCATGTAGTCCAAACTCGGTCCTCAAAAACGCCTATCAGTCCTGGTTTGAAGGGAGAGATTATTACAAATTTTGTAGATTACTGCGCTAAATTCTATGGACAAAAATAAACTAATAATAATAATAAAAACGATCCCACTGGGGTGTATTAAGAGAGAAAGGGGCCCCCGTAAGGACTCCTTCCCATAGGGGCGAATGCTCCCGGGACTCCTTCCCATAGGGGCGAAGATGGCGAATGCTCCTGCACTCAAGCTCCGAAAATATTATATTAATTCTGTCCCCGTAGTGTATGGGGACAGCGGGCCATTCCGCCAGAGGAAGGTAAGCAGGAGATATGTGTGATACTAGTGTATGGGGACAGCGGGCCATTCCACCAGAGGAAGGTAAGCAGGAGATATGTGTGATACTAGTGTATGGGGACAGCGGGCCATTCCACCAGAGGAAGGTAAGCAGGAGATATGTGTGATACTAGTGTATGGGGACAGCGGGCCATTCCACCAGAGGAAGGTAAGCAGGAGATACCTGTGATACTAGTGTATGGGGACAGCGGCCACTGTGATATCTCCTGCTTTACCTTCATGATGAATGGCCCAATAACTTAATTTTTACAATTGCAGGTGAAAATGTGCTGTTTCACCTGCTTTTGTAAAAATTAAGTGATGATGAATAGGCCCCCAAATGCTTTTACTAGATGCGATGGTGATGCATGAAGAATAGAGATGAGCGTTTTGGTTTTGATTCATTCTTTTCGACAAATTAGTGTAAATTAGGACTAGTTTGGATTAATCTTTATTGGCTATTTAGTCCCCCAATTTACCACAAATTACCACATTGGCAAAAATTATTCTGTCTAAACCCACCTTGTATCTGGATTTGCTTCAAGCTGGTAAATATCTCCTTGTTTATAGACGTTATTGCGACATTTCACTAATTAATACCATTATAAACAAATTGTCTAACTGGTTCTAGGGGGTGTGTCCAAACGTGAATTCATAAGCTTTTTACATGCTGCCTTATCCGCTGAAGGAGGCATGGTCACAACATAATGTGGGCATGGCAGTGCATCCTCAGCAACTTGGGCCCCCAGACAGGCCTAATTCTTACCTTACCAGGCGGGTGCCTCCTCCCTGCTGCTGTTCCTCCATCCTCTCTCTCACACGGCCACTCCCAGAATGCCATGTTATGGTGCGTACACACTGGGCGATAAAGTGGACGACTGAACGATAACGATATCGTTATCGTTCAGTCGTCCACTTTATCGTCCATTTTTTACACCAAAACGATGAACGATGACGGCGACGCGCGTTCCCGCGGGTCGTTCGTCATCATCGTTCATCGGGCTGACATGCAGGCCAACCTGACGATCTCGTCAGGTTGCTGCATGTCAGGGAATGGGGGAGAGAGCCCGGCGCTGAACGATATCGTTAATGATATCGTTCAGCGGCTGTGCTCAATGTCATGAATGACATTGAGCACAGCCTGCCGGGGACAACACTACACGATATCGCTCAGGGAGCATATCGTGCAGTGTGTACCCACCATTAGACTTTTGTTACTAAAGTCTAACATGAATATCAGATAATGTTGTTCCTCTGCCTACAGTTTTCCTACTGCACTTATTCATCATTATATCAAGTTTTCTGAAGTATTTCACTTTAAAGTTAATTTGTCAAAGACCTTTACCAAGTTATGAAGTAATATCGTTATAGATTAACATCAATTTTAAATGACAGCATTTTTTACACTCAAATCTTTAGCAGTTCATATTACTCCCCCTCTATTGGCAGTCTATGAAGCTAATTATACTGTACCTCATTGTTTGTATCTTTTAATACAGAAATTAATCAATGGTCCAAGTATTAAATCTCATGGTTGGGTCGAGTCTGGGGATATAAAGAAGTTTTTTTTTTTCTTTTTTACCATGATTGCTTTATCTGTTTTTATCACTATCCATTAAGGTCAGATGTTCTGATACTGTCTCATTGAGGGGCCTATTCATCAACACTAAAATAACGGATTTAAATAAATGTTTCCTTAATTACCATTTTTTAGTATTCATTAACACACTTAGGGCCTGATTCAGAGCCGGACGCTCTGACCAGAGTGCTCGCTCTGAATCAGGGCCCTCCTCCATGAAAATGGAGCGGCCTCCTGGCCACTCGCATACCTGTGGGTGACCACCCACAGCATATGCGAGCGGCCAAAAAGATGGTCGCGATGGTCTTGACCATCGCGACCATCGGACTTGCGACGGAGACCCTGGAGTGATTTTGGCTCTATCAGAGCCAAAATCACTCCCACTGACATCACTAGTGATGTCAGTGGGGCCGGCTTCAGACGGTAGGCATTCCCATGGGAACGCCTCCGTCTGGCAGGCACGCCCCCGGCACGCCCACCAAAGGGGGCGTGCTGTCAATCAACATCGACAGCACGCCCCCTTTGGTGCGAGACCCGGAGCGATGGTGAGCCCGTCGCTCGCCGGGTCTCGCGCATGCGCACGACGGAGCTCCCTCCGTCGTGCGCACGTGCAGTGGGGAACATCGACCCGCTTGCGAGCGTACTGCCGCTTACGAGCGGCTCTGAATGACCCCCTTAGGGCTCTATTTACTACAATCCGCATTTTGAATGCAGATTGTAGTGTGATATTACCGACTGAATTCGCATTGCAATAAAGCTCTGTCCCTGCCAATCCCCTCCACACACTTATCACGGTATTTTCACAAAAAATACAATGACAAGTGCCCGCGCATGCGCCGACCGGCTGCTGCTAAGCCCCACCCCCCGCGACCCCCCCCTCACTTAATTGCACTTACCTCCGGTGATCGGGCTCCGTTGATGTCCTCTGTGGCTCCGGTCAGCTGACATCCCATCCTGCACTGGGACCCGGTCACCTGATGACTGGGTCCCAGTGCAGGATGGGATACCAGCTGACCGGAGGGAGGACATCAGCGGAGCACCGATCTTCAGTCCCTGGACTCAGGTAAGTTATTTTATTTTTTTAGCAGAGATCAGCGTGTGATCTGTTTAGAAGACACAGCTGATCACTGGGGCTGGCTCTGGGCTCTGCTCTGCCTGTTGGAGCGGAGTAGGAGTCCAGTAACCGAGGAAGAACCTGGATAACGGCACCTCCAGGTGGCGTTATTATCACAGTGCTTCCCCCGGTATTTTTAGTAACTTGCAGACAGATTGCATTTCCCACTACAATGATGGGAAATGCTTTCTGATTACTAAAAATAATTGATAATTAGGGGTTGGAGTAGAATTTTACAAATTCTACTCCAATTGCCCTGTAATAACTATAGGTGATACTAAAATAATTTGAAAAGGGTGTGAAAACACCCTTTTTCACTTTATTTTAGTAAAAATAATGATAATAAATAGAGCCCTTAACACAGGAGATACTTTATCACTGATATCTCCTGGTTAAGTCCCCCCTGTGTTAATTTCCGCACTCCCCATACATTAGTACATTAGTATGGGAATATGGAAATTAGGCTATTCATCAAATTCCAAAAATTATGTATTTTCGGAATTTGATGGTGTTACTATACGCCACTCTCAGGTGGCGTATAGCGGGTCATACTTACCTGCTTTCAGCTGGGCAGCTCCTCCTTCGGCTCCCTCCGTTGCTCCGGCTTCTGCGCTGTGTGTTCTCCCCTCCGCAATGCTGCAGCTGCTGCTGCCGGGTAGTGTCTCCCCTCTGTTCCCCGGTGACACCTGTAAGTGCTTCTTCAATTAACTGCACTTACAAGCGCCACCGGGAAACGGAGGGGAGACGCTACCCGGCAGCAGCAGCAGCATTGCTGCGGGGGAGAACATAGTCAAGTTTTAAATAAAATTAAAAAATCTTCAGCCCAACCCCTCTACCTTGCCGTACTGTGCGCTGCAGACCTGTATATAGTTTTCTAGGGAGTTGTTACCCATATGTGACACATAGGAACTGTAGCTATGTAGCATTGCTTCCTGGATGGGGTGATATTTGACCTTATCCTCTGTTTTTATTGGCCATAGACGTGATAATGTGACTCCACATAGTAGGCCTCGAGGACTCCCAACAGAGGATCCCAATGCTTTGTGTTGTCATTTTAAATCTTCCATCCATTTACTGTTGACAATTAGGATGGGAATTGCCATAGGCAAGGCATACTTGCCTACCCTCCCGATTTGGTCGGGAGCCTCCTGAAAATCGGGTGCCGCTCCCAACCTCCCGGGAAGGCAGGCAATCCTCCCGGCTGCCGCCCACCCCTCTTAACCCCCCCGCACTTACCTTAGAAACTCTCGCAGCGAGGGGGGCCTGACGCAATTCACGCTGAATCGCGTCATTTTGGCTCCGCCCCCTGCTTCACAATGCCTGTAATATCGGCATTGTGTAGCGCGGGCGGGGCCAAAAAGTGATGCGATCATGCGGCCCCGCCCCCGCCCAGCCCACAAATGTGTATCACCTGGCCGGCCCCGCCTCCTCACGATGGCCACGCCCCCTTTAATGCCGACCTGGCTGCTCCCTCCCAGAAGGGGCAGCCAGACAGTCGGCAAGCCTGAGGCAAGGACATGTCTTGGAGCCATATTGTTAGGGAAACATAGGCATGGTCTGATTTTATGATATTGTCTATGTTTACTTTATGGACTATGGAAGAAAGTTACTTGCCACTGTGATATAGGGGGAGATATATCAAAACTTTTGAGAGATATAAACTTTGTGGAGGGAGACAAAGTACCAACCAATCAACTTCTAACTGTCACTTGTGACTAAGGTGGTGCAACCTGTGCCATGGCACTGGGCACTGCAGGGCAGGGGGCGCTGTTTGGGCCTATCAATTTTCTGTTTATTATAATTCTCACTTGTAGTTTCCTCTTATTTTATCCCCAGCATCTCCTGGCCTCCCCTATATCTTCCCTGGCCCTTCCCCGTGAGGCCATGGCCCTTTTTCGGGTGCGTTATGTCCCTATTTGAAAAATAGGGGTGACGCCAATGATCTTTCTGGCACAGGGCACCAAAAATGCTAGTTACGGCTCTGAGCCTAACCCTAACCCTCCCGCAGCCTAACCCTACCCCTAGTGCCTAACCCTAAAACTAACCCTAATACTTACTGTCGGGATGCCGGCGGTCGGGATTCTGGAGTCGGGATTCCGATTGCTACTGGGATTCCGGCGCCTTTATTCGGAGCGCTTGCATCCCGTCCCCCGGGATGGTGACTACATCCACAAAATTGGGACAGACAGTTTTGGCATCTGCGAGGAAAATTGGGACCCAAAATTTTTCTCTGTTGATGGAGAAGCTTTTAACATCCTACCAGCCTTCACCACAAAACATGGCTGAAGGTGCCCTTGCAATACCACCAGCTATACACACAAAACCTAACAATATATTTTTAACATATCTTAAGTGCCATTTTTTCCCATTCTATTTATGCAATACATATATATATATGTTTAAAGTTCCCATACCTTAACCCTTGGAATCTTTTAATGTTAACATTTCTGTACCTACACTCTATTCAAATGTATTAATATATTATATTATATATACAATTAACATTGTGGTTTTACAGGTATAATGATGTATTGCATTGAAGAAAAAAAATGTAAATTATATTTGCTATATACTGAGACACCCATTTTTCTGTTCTTAAAGACACCCCTGAAGAAGGCACGATTGATGAAACGCGTTGGGTGATACCGTTTGTCGCTTACAGTGTTTCGATCTGGTCAACATCCGAACCTTACCCCAATGGGGAACTAACAAGAGTAAACATTGTAACTCACAAGGGTGATGTTAATTCTGTATTATGTGAATTTTTTTTTATAAGTTTTGCTTTTAATGCAATTAAATAGATTTTAATAATATTTTATTGATTATTGGAAAATTGTTTTGGGTGTACTCTGGAGATGTTATAATACCAATTATATCTTCAAACATATGACATTACACAGTCAACTTTTAAGGTCATTAAATTCTAATTAACCAATCAATATTGGCAAACTAAATATATACTAACGCTCTCCAAAAAAAAAAAAAGTTTAATTGTTACTGATAAGTCCTTACTGGCAAGGGGCCTTTCCAGAGATTAGCTGCCCACAACCAATATAAACTATAAAGAAATAAAAATTAAGACAAGGTTATATATTAGCGCATTCTTTTTTCATATATATATATATATATATATATATATATATATATATAATCTCAATCCAATTGACTGGCACTCACTTATTTAGAAAAAGAGTTAAACTTGCCCTGGTGCCCTCACCGGGTAAGTAATATGCTTTGAATGAACGAAGAATGGCGGCACTCACAGGACTTCAAAAGAACAATGCTAGGTCAGATTTAGTGAGAAGCTTCAGTCTCTTATATTAGAGATTTTCCTCATGGAGATTGAAACGTCAGAATAAAGTTGACCTAGCATTGTTCTTTTGAAGTCCTGTGAGTGCCACCGTTCTTTGTTTACCTATATATATATATATACATATATATATACATACATGGAATGGGTATGGGACGCCGGCGCTCCGGATCCCGGCAGTCAGAATCCTGACGCAGCATCCCAACAGGGTTAGAATACTGACACTTTAATCCTCCCCCTCTTCCTACTCCTAACCATCCCTCCCCGATGCCTAACCCTAACCTCCCCACAGTGCCCAACCTAACCTCCCTCTCCCCGCACCCTAAACCTAACCGCACCCTAATCCTAACCCTCCCACCTTAGTGCCTAACCCTAATGCTAACCGTCCCCCCAACCCCGCTACCTACAGGATTCCTGTTGATGGGATGCCAGCACCGGGATTCTGCCAAATGTCGGTGTCGGGTCCCAGCATTGTGAGTGCCGGAATCCCTGCAGTCGGAATATCGACTTTATATATATATATATATATATATATATATAAAATAACACCATGGTCTGGCACGCCTTCTCCAAACAATACTGCGTTGTGTGCCGTCACAGAATCCAAGGATATAACAGTCACAGGTGTGACTCTCCAAGTATAAAATCCAACACTGAATAGCGTATCTGTGGGTATGTATATATATATATATGTATATATATATATATATATATATATGTGTGTATAAAAAAAAAAAATATATATATAAAAAACATTTTGCCTGCAGCCCCATGGTCACCAAGGGATGCATTATACATACAAATTTGGGAGAGGGTTTTAACCAAATGTGAAAGCTCCACTGGTAAGTGTGTAAGATGTATATGGTCTAGTGAGAACATTGCGCTGGATGCTTTCTTTACTTATGAGTATTACCAGGAAATAAAAGAAAACTAAGGCCGGGTACACACTAGGACGATATCGGGACGTTTTGCGGTATTGGAGCGATAAATAATCGACATCATTAGTGTGTACCCACAATTGCGCGCTCCCCCCAGGGTCACCTACGAGATCTACTGGTTGACTGCACTGCTCGGCCAATCAGCCGATCGTATGCGGGGCTCTGCTGTTTAATGAAGGACAGAATGAGGTATCGTTCCATCGTTTAATAAGTCGTGTAGTGTGTATGGCCAATCTGTGATGATCCAGGGCGAAGGCAAATCGTCCCGACCATCTGAGCGATTGGCCGTCGTTCTGATGAGTATCCGGCCTTAGAGATGGAAAAAGGAAAGTTTTGTAACAATGTGGCTGAAAATGCAAAACCGCATTCAGGTTCTGTAAGGATAGGAACTAATTAAACTTGTACGACTTCTCAGCAGGTGCAGATGGCATGGTTATAAGAGCACAAAGCCATTAACAACATTGTAAGATACCTACTTCTGCACTAATAATGCTATTGTCTCAAAGATGGGATCAGCAAGTCTGTTCTGATGCAAAATGCAAGTCACTCTAAAGCATTCTTCTCATTCCTCCCAGTAATCGCCTGGTTCCCAGTTACTTTTTTCTTTCTCTTTTTATTTAACTGCTGAAACTGTGAGAATTGTCCTGACCCCTGTGCCCTTTACTTCCCTTTTATCTACTTTTTTCCCCAACTATTTCCTTTGCTTCAGCTTCCCCGTCCTCACATCAGAATTAGCTGATTTATAAATTACTACTGATTACTCTGGTACTTTCATAAATCATGTATCTCGGGTTTCAAACAAGTTCTCTGGCTGAAATGATTTAGGCCCTGATTCAGAGCCGGACGCTCTGACCAGAGCGCTCGCTCTGAATCAGGGCCCACCTCCATAAATATGGAGCGTCCTCCTGGACGCTCGTATAGCTGTGGGTCACCACCCACAGCCTATATGAGCGTGCAGGATGATGGTCGCGATGGTTTCTCAACCGCAAGGCCCGGAGTGATTTTGGCTCTATCAGAGCCAAAATCACTCCCACTGACATCACTAGTGATGTCAGTGGGGCCGGCTTCTGACGGTAGGCGTTCCCATGGGAACGCCTCCGTCTGCCAGGCACGCCCCCGGCACGCCCACCAAAGGGGGCGTGCTGTCAATCAACATCGACAGCACGCCCCCTTTGATCAGACACAACAAGCGCATGCGCTCCCTCCGGCGTGCGCATGCGCAGTGCACACCATCGACCCACTTGCGAGCGGACAGCCGCTCGCGAGTGGGTCTGAATGAGGCCCTTATTTCCTACCTGACCCACTTTTAGACATACCTTTTGTTTGATATTCAGCCATACTTACCTTAAAGCTAGGATACTCTGCTGAGGGTTACCACTCGGGCCAGTTTCTGGCTGGAAGGGCCTGATTCACTACCGATCGCAACTGCGAATTCAATAGCGATATCAGTTAAACTGCGATAGTATGGTAATCCACTGCGATCGCTATGCCGACGCTGCACTACATAAGGACGCCCACTTTACCTTACACACATCCGTAATCCTTAGCAAGACTGCAAAACCATCGGTACAATCGAGTACCATCGCAGCCTCATGAATTCTTGCACAAGCCCTGACCATACTGACGAATTGCTAACTTCCACGCTCGCTATGAGTCCTCAGGCTGCAAAAGGCATCGCAGTGGCTAATTTATGCACACCCACGCAACGGCGTTCAAACGCACTGGCACGCCTGCATACGGCCGAGCCCCCACACCCCCCCGTCACCACCCACAAATAGCACTTCCTGTCAATCACTCTGTGATGGGCCTGCATAGTCACTGTGAACGCAGTCCCGACCGCAATGGCTAGCTTGTGCATGCACACTGTGATACATACGCATGCACAGTACGCAACAGTCGGCCGATTGCGTGCGTATCAGCAACTACGTTCCTTGCTGAAACAGTCCTTATATCCTCACTGTTTTATAAAGTTCTACACCCACATATGGCCACATCCAGCACTTTGGACCAATGTCCAGCGCTTTCATCGCAGGGGCAGTGACGCGAAAGAAGAAACATTGCCACATCCAGCACTCTGGACCTATGTCCAGTGCTTACATCGCAGTGCTGGTGAAGCGATAGATGCATCATTAAAAAACACTCCCACATATGGAGACCATGTGATGCGTTCCAAACAGGTGGAACACATCGCGAGGTGACGGGGCTTCCGTCGGGACCGGAAGTCACGTGGTGCGTTCCACTGGGTGGAACGCACCACGAGGAAGTACTGCATTGTCAATTATCGGCAGATAGCTCTCCAATGTACAAATTAGCAAAGCTGACGAAAGAATTCAATTACATACTGAGGGTTCTATTTACTAAGCAGTGTTAGGAGACAGAGTGAAAAGTGATAAGGTGCCAGCCAATCAGCTCCCAACTGTCATTTTTCAAACACAGCCTGTGAGATAAAAAAGAAAAACAAATAGGTGCGCTATCTGTTCAGTTGCGGTCTTAATATAAAAACCTGCAGCTGACACCAGAGGGGCTTCTGCATTAACCCTCAAAATGTGGAAAAAAGAGAAAATTAAGGTATCTGCGCTGGTAATTATATAAATATATGACACCTTGTTTGTATAAAAATTTATGAAATGTATTCAATAGTGAACTGCAGTTCACTATAACATACACACATATACCAAATAATTAATAAAAATGTTGCCATATATGATGCTAACAACCAAATAAATGAGGTGGTTGTTGCAAATGGATAGTATCAAATGATTCCCAAGGGCTAATATGTAGCCAATAAACACAGTCCAGCAAATGACAATATTGTTGCTTGTAAGAAGGCCCAAGATAGGGAATAAAATTCGGGCTAATGAATGTCACAAATCGCTCACATCCCAATGTGTAAAGTCCAGTGACTATAACTCCTAACCCAAGGGCTCATAGGAGAAATATAGAGCGGCAGTGGTGTATAATAGAGTCACACCGTTCAGGCGACTTCTGCCCGCAATGTGATGGGTAGCGAGAGACTGTTGATGAAGGTGCAACGTACCGGGTGCTGATGTATAGCTGATTGGCACCACAGGACCGGCTCCCACACGCACCGCTGGCAGATGGACTTTCAGCCCATATGGAGGGGGCACCACGGCCAAGAACCCACAATAAACGGTGGAGACCAGCGGCAACAGGTGCGTGTCCGTCCTGGCCGGCACAGAAGCCCGGCGGCTGGGCGGGATGGAGTCAGATGACCGCTAGGTAGGTGTATGTGGCTGCCGGGAGCTGAGCACACGGAGACCCAGATACCTCGACCGGAGAGCACAATAGGCAGTCACTCAAGTGCAATCCCTCCAGCACTTGGAGCCAAGAGTGTGTGAAGTAATCAGCAGTTCACTAGTTCCTTGACGCGTTTCTCCCCTATACAGGGGTTTTCTCAAAAGGCAAGCAGCTTGCCTTTTGAGAAAACCCCTGTATAGGGGAGAAACGCGGTCATCTGACTCCATCCCGCCCAGCCGCCGGGACGGACACGCACCTGGGTCTCCGTGTGCTCAGCTCCCGGCAGCCACATACACCTACCTAGCGGTCATCTGACTCCATCCCGCCCAGCCGCTGGGCTTCTGTGCCGGCCAGGACAGACACGCACCTGTTGCCGCTGGTCTCCACCGTTTATTGTGGCTTCTTGGCCGTGGTGCCCCCTCCATACGGGCTGAAAGTCCATCTGCCAGCGGTGCGTGTGGGAGCCGGTCCCGTGGTGCCAATCAGCTATACATCAGCACCCGGTACGTTGCACCTTCATCCACAGTCTCTCGCTACCCATCACATTGCGGGCAGAAGTCGCCTGAACGGTGTGACTCTATTATACACCACTGCCGCTCTATATTTCTCCTATGAGCCCTTGGGTTAGGAGTTATAGTCACTGGACTTTACACATTGGGATGTGAGCGATTTGTGACATTCATTAGCCCGAATTTTATTCCCTATCTTGGGCCTTCTTACAAGCAACAATATTGTCATTTGCTGGACTGTGTTTATTGGCTACATATTAGCCCTTGGGAATCATTTGATACTATCCATTTGCAACAACCACCTCATTTATTTGGTTGTTAGCATCATTTATGGCAACATTTTTATTAATTATTTGGTATATGTGTGTATGTTATATTGAACTGCAGTTCACTATTGAATACATTTCATAAATTTTTATACAAACAAGGTGTCATATATTTATGTAATTACCAGCGCAGATACCTTAATTTTCTCTTTTTTCCACAGCCTGTGAGATGACAGTTGGGAGCTGATTGGCTGGTACCTTATCACTTTCTTATCACATTTCACTCTGTCTCCTAACACTGCTTAGTAAATAGACCCCTAAGTAAGTTAACACCCTGTTTTTCTAAAATTTTATAGAGTCCAATCAAATAGTGGAACTGGTATAATGAGCACACCCACGTTTAGGAGGTGGGACCCATGGAATGCTATTTAATATCTGGTTACTTCACTTTGCACCATACACCTTGACAAAGACCTGACTGAAAGCTTGAAACGCGTTGGTGGTAATTTTCTGTATGGTGGCTGCTGCCTGCCGATGACCTGTACTTGGAAAGGTATTGCTCTATAGAGGGAGCAAAATCATAAATGGTACGCAGCCATTATTTATTTGTATATTAATTCTAATAAATGTGAGTGGTTTTACACTATGGTGGCATCCCTTCTTTTGTTTTACATATATATGTGCTGAGCAGGGGCGTTTCTAGAGAGGAGGGGGCCCGTACGCAGTCTCCGACACGGGCCCCCTCCTCTCCGCCTGGCGGGCGGCAGCGCACTGAGCTGTGCGTGGCCAGCACCGGAGTTGTAGACTCTGGGCACTAGAGTGTGCCCAGAGTCTATAATGAATGCACAGGTCACCGGGAAAATGGCCGCAGCGGCCATTTTCCAGTCGTTTTACAGCGCCGGACCCCCACGCTGACGTGGGACTCCGGAGAGGTAAGTAATATTATGGGTGCAGGGTGTGCGGTGCGGGGCCCTCCTGGACCCAGGGGCCCGTGTTCCCCGCACACCCTGCACCCATTATAGATACGCCCCTGGTGCTAAGAATCTTTGCGCACAGAAGGAGCGCCATTGTGAAGAGCTGCCAATAGGAGAATTAGAGTAACCAGGTTATCTCAGGAAGTACTTTTAAACTTGGACATTTTTATTTCTTTGGATTGAGAACTATCAATACTGGTATATTTTAGACAATAGTAACAAGATTTGCCAAAGAGATATTGGTATAAACCCTGTTACCTGGAGCGCTTGGGACTTGTTTTATGTTTGTAAGTTCAAAGTGATTAGTGAATATCACCATTTGTCTCAAGCTGCCCGAGGTGGTGTGGATCACAATTGTTTTTCTATATATCTATATCATTGGATTGAATTTGTGACTATATCATCATCTTTTTAATAATCACTTGGTAGAAGTCAGCTTTACTATATGTTTTCCGGAGTGTGAACAGTCACATTCTTAGAGAAGCTAATAGCTCTGGATTGCATATAATACAAATTACCATATGTATCCATCTGCAAATGGATCTCAGTGACTAGCAACATTCTTATATCCACATGCTACATTGTAACATTGTGACTTACTATTTAGCTGTTGGTGTTTGTATTGTTTACATTTCAACTCATGTCTATTTACTCATGATAATATGGGTTCCTTTTACTAAATGTCATGAACTACAAACGATTTTTGCATATTCCCTTAAGGAAAATCGTTGAGTTGACAAGTCTGACTGAACGACAAACTACAAACGACAAACTACAAACGTGAACGCGCTTGAGCGATAATCATTCATCGTTTGACTCAGAAAGTGAACGATTTTTGCCATCAATTATCGTTAAACGATATCGTTTAACGATAATCATTAAAAAAATCGTTGTGTGTGTATGCAGCTTTAGTGGTTAATAAACATTCTACTTTGATTAATACTTTCATTCCATCTATATTTATTCTTATTTTCTGACTCCATTTGAGATCATATATAGAGATAGCGCAAACTATCGTTTTTTGTTTGATGTTTCTGCATTACAACCTACACAGTTTGTTTAGTCTGCTGCATCCCTATATTTTATCCAAACGAGAGGATTGTTAATGGGCACGGGCACCAGAATTGGTGCTTTTTATCTGGACCTCATTCAGACCCGCAAGCGGGTCGATGTTTAGGCCCTGCGCACGCGCAACGGCCGCACTGCGCGTGCGCAAGCCCCGGAGCGAGAGAGAAATTCTCTCGCTCCGGAGCTTACTACAAAAGGGGCGGCTGTCGTTGTTGATCGACAGCTTGCCCCGTTTTGTAGGCCTGGCGGGGGGGTGGTTTCACAAACGGAGGCATTCCTTACCTACCTACCGTTTTGTGGGCGGCCGCACTGACATCAGCAGTGATGTCAGTGGGGAGCTTCCTGCTCGATCAGAGCAGGAAGCTCCCTGGTGCTTGCGGTTGCTGAGACCCAACCTTAGGGTCTCGTCGCAAGCCCCGATGGTCGCAATGGTCTTGATCATCGCGACCATCAACCTGGTCAGTCGCTAAAGCTGTGGGTGGTAACCCACAGCTTAGCTAGCGACCAGGAGGCCGCACTTTAAAATACAAGCAGCCGCCCACATTCAGAACGAGCGCTCGCATTTTGCAAGCGCCTCTGAATGAGGACCCTAGTCTTTAGGGCCCACCTAATTCCCTGATTTTACCCTGATTGTCCTATTTACATGGCGCATGACTCGTGCCCTGGCAAGGAGTTGTGTGGCTCTAATCAAGGTGGGGAAAAGTGGACAACTGTTCGGAATGTATATCACATTTAAAAGAGGGGTGATTGCATTGTGATGTAATGGGAGTCACACTTCCACTTCCTTTTACCTTTTTTTTTATTATTTTTTTTTTTCTAGACTGTTCTTGTATTCCAATCGTTGTGGTGTTTCTCAAGTTTTACTATGTACACTGAAGTATATGATTTATTTGTCCTTGTCTTTGCTTCAATAAAAATATATTGAAGAAGAAAAAAATTACACATTATAAATTCAGACAGAATGTCCTCTCATTCTTATGGTAGATTTAAGACATAAAAAAAAGGTTAAACCAAGCAGTGTTTTTGAAAATCAATGGAAACGTTGGAATGAATGAATGACTTAGATGGGCTTACAGTGGTAGTCGTCTTTTAAATGATTATTGTCGCTGTTGAACCCATATAGTTCCTCTACAGTAGGTTCAGATGTTTGTTTGTTTGTTTTTTTGAGGACAGAACCAAACATTTGGATGTCGTATGCTCAAATTTAAACATTTCCAGTCTCACTTTGATGTAATTACTGCCATTAGTGGACACTACTTCAAAATGCTGAGGTGAGCTAACTGCAGGGTGAAGCATGGAGGGAGGGTGCTTAAAAGCACGATTTTTATTGGTGAAGGCCCAAACACACCTTACTCCAGCTCTGCCTCCCAGGATTACTATAAAGCATAGGTTCTCATTCTCGGCCCCCAGGACTCCAAACAGTGCATGTTTTCCTGGTATCCTCAAAGAATCACAAGTGAAATAATTAGCTCTATCTGTGGATCTGAGGGGAAAGGGGGAGAACAGGTTACTAATTACCTGGCTTGTTGTAGGGGCCTGGCTGGGGCGCGGTGCATACTTTTTTTTAAAATGTATTTATAGGGGGCGTGGCCATGTCTCCTCAATTATGCCACACCCCTACAGTACCTGTGCCTGGCCCCGCTCTCTGCGGTCCTGGCTAAGTGACCTTGAAGACGTGATCTGTTTGGGGTCCTGAAGACCGATTTTGAGAACCACTACTATAAGAAGAAAGGGATGGGAGTGTGCCAGCATGACAGTAGCACACTACTAGAGGGAAACTGTTGACCAAGGTCAAAAAGTGTCTCATTGTCTCTAAAATTGTCCACACACAAATAGCAATTTCATATTCTTAGTCACGCCAAGTAGAATGCCATCAAGCACTGATATTGGCTCACATACTATTTCCTGCTAGAAGCAGTGAATCAAACAGCCCATTGACCATTCCAGGTCTAGAAAGCGATTGCAGAAATCTGTTATCTGCTGCAGTTGCCCAATGTACATTGTCACATAACTTTTCATGTAGAAGCCCCTTAATGATGCATATTAGAGGCTTACCCTCTAATCTATCTTTATTATTCTATCGTCAGTTTACTAACTGACAAACCAAACTGTGCTTCATTAACCACAGTAGTGTACGCCTCTACAAAGTTTGTCAGAATTCTTTAATTGTGGTTAATGAGGCAAACTTAATTACTTATTTAATTGGTACCACAACGCCTTTACAGAATTAAAGGGTCATTTGTTTACTCTATAGCTAATGGGATTGAATCACACTGAACATGGTAGGCCACAATGGCTTGAATGAAAAGGGGAATATATATATATACTTTAAAAATATGGGCTATCTCGCCCGGGTCTGCATCTAGGTAGCTCTTACATAAGGCCCATAGTGTATACTGTTTGATCGAATATCAATGGTGTGAAAGACAGGTTATTATACACTCACCTTCTGAATAGTTATAAAATACAGCATAGTTGGTAGGAGAAGCAGGTGGGCTGTGACGGGGGTGGGGCCTGATGGGTCGCGCCATTAAGCCCCTCCCTCTTCGGGGCAAATTGTCGTTATTGGCTTAAATTTAAATAGGGGGGGCTAAATGACGCAATTCATCATTAAGCCCCGCCCCCTACACAGGGACATGCGATCGCTGCGGAAATTCTCCCCATTCTGCCAACTTCACTAGGAAGTGGGCAGAATGCGGGAGAACTGCCTACCCTTCCAGGGGTGCGGGGGCTTACCCGAGAAATCGTGAGCCTCCTGCGAAAACCGGTAGGGTAGGCATGTATGAAATGCAGTGATATATTAAATTGCAAGGTGTTGCATCTAAGATTAATCAAATCATATTTCAGTGTATAACCAAAAAAATTTAACAAATGACGCAAATAGTGCACACTAGGCCTGATTCAGGATGGTTGGTAAATCAGCTGCGATCGCAGCCGCGCTCTCAATAGCAGTTGCGGAAATGCTCATCTCAGCATTTCCTTAGTGCTCCTCCGTGTGATGGAGGGTATGAGCGCTGAGATGCCCAATGTGACAATGATCTAACCCAGTGATTCCCAACCATCGGTCCTCAAGGCACTGCTTTTCCACCAAAGTCCAGGTTCAGACCTGGGTTTTCAGACATGGTTCCAACCCAGGTCAGACACCGTTTACACAGTACCATTGATCTGGGTTATTCTCAGGACTGCCCTGCTAAACTTGTGAGGTCATAAAAAGTGGGAGGTGACTGCTCCACAGCCACCAATCAGCTCATTTTAGGCATGACCCAGGTCGGATAACCCGGGTTGCGCCGTTTACACTGCACCATTACCCAGGTCCATCCTGGGTCCGACCCTGGTACTTACCTGGGTTGGATTGCAGGGTCACTTGACCCGGGTTATTTTTCAGGGACCCTTTTACACTGATCTGCGACCCAGGTAGACCCAGCAAAAACCCAGGTTTTTGCTCTGGAATAAAAGGGGTATTACAGTCCTGGATTTAGTGATATCCATGCATGAGCACAGATGGTTGAATCAAAATAACTGAGGTACTAATTAAGCCACCTGTGCTCAAGTGTGGCTAGCCTTAAAACCTGGATTGTTTTTGTGCCTTGAGGACCGTGGTTGGGAATCCCTGATCTAACCTGTAGTAGTTGAAAAGTTTACTTTGGACAATTATTATATGATGTCCGTTGATGCCCTCCTGTCAACAGGTGATGAGTGTACTGTGTACTGAGAAATCAATCAAATTGGAAGGTGTTACTTCTTGAGTTCATCAATTCACATGTCAGTGGGTAACCGGGAAAATCATGCAAATAGTACACAAAGTGCACACAGTGGTCCTGATGAGTCGCATGCAAAAGCGAATGCAGTGTCTACTGGTGGTCATCCATTTGCGACTGTATGCAAAAGGCATACAAACTCAGGGCCTGATTCAGAGGCGCACGCTGTTTGCGTGCGCTCGCTCTGAATCAGGGCGTTCCTTTTGTATTTTTTTCCGGCCTTCAGGCCGCTCGCACAGCTGTGGGTGACCACCCACAGCTTGGCTGAGCGGCCTGGCCATGGTTGCGATTATCGCGACCTTCGGGCTTGCGGCGAGACCCTGCGGGAGGGTCTCGGCTCCCGCAAGCCCGAGTGGACTTCCTGCTTTAATAGAGCAGGAAGTCCACTACTGACATCACGAGTGATGTCAGTAGGGCCGCCCACAAACGGCAGGCGTTCCTAAGGGAACGCCTGCGTTTGTGCAGCCACCACCCCCTCCCTGCCTACAAAACGGGGTGAGCTGTCAATCAACATCGACAGCCGCCCCGTCTTGTAGTGATCCCCGGAGCGACGGAGCTGCCGTTGCTCGCTGGTGCTCGCGCATGCGTACGCCAGAGGCGACGCATGCACAGGGGCCAAAACGACCCGCTTCCGAGCGCTATGCCCACTTTTAGCATCTGTGCACGCTGCAATACTGATTGGTGCGTCTGCCTGACCACGGCCTCCTATGCTTGCAGCTGTGAACGCAGCCGATTCAATTGACACGCCCGTGACACTTACGCCCACTGAACGGAACATTTTGGCGTGCTCTACTAGCCACCTCCCAGTAACCACCCAGGAACGCCAATCACTTTTCCGCCACACCTCTGATACCATCTGTCCAGATCGCAACAGCACCGGTATGTGCATACTCGGTAGCGCATGCGCCTTAGAGTACAGAATTTTTAATGCATACACAGTTGCAAATAATCACTTAACTATGCGAATATCGGCGTTGTAAGTGTCGCCTGTGGTAACTGAGAATTGTGCATTGTATTTCACTGATGTCCGCGGGTCACTGTTGGCTTCTGGAAATTATGGATGATTTTTTCATGTCCTTCTGTTGCAGTTAGTGGTGACGTAATCATCTTTTGTAGATGAAACATTGCACAGATTTCGAATTTAAATCCTGTAGTCTATAAAAATATAGACAAGGGTATAATGAGATGACAGGTAAATGTATGGAGCTGCAATTTTTCTAAATGGCTGATTTCCATTATTAAAGCGGCAACGTTATTAAAGGCAAAACAGGCGGGGCACTATCTTCCTACTGCAGCAATCTGGGCTGAATTAATAAACTGGTGAGAACTGTGGGCCTGATTTAGAGATGGATGGAATTGCAGAGCTGCACACAAGTGGCTGCGCAGTTCCGTCCATCTCAAATGCAAAAGGAGGTATCTGTAGGTAACAGACACCTCCTTGCAGCATCTGGGACCCCAGAGCTGCGTCCGTGGTCGCAGCCTAGGATCACCATCACGACTAATGGTCATGATGGTTGCTTCCTTGACCAAGCTGCGGTAGCTGATGCTTACCGCCGCGTGCTCGGGTCCTGGCAGCTGTGAGGCCCGGAAAATCTGTGTCCACCGAAGGAGGCCCTGGCCTCCTCAGTCCCAGAAACGGGGGCGACACCACCCCCAGTTCTGGATCAGTGGCCAGCTCCGCCCCTCAAATGCCATGCTGCAGCTTGGGGGTGGGGGGGAGAGGTCTGTGAGCGAGATCGCAGGACCCGTTCTGCACATGTGTAGAATGAGTCCTGCTCACGTGCAGACCCTAAACTATCGGAGATGTGAGCTAACCTGAATTAGGCCGTGTTTCTACACATCAAAAAGTTAAGACCAGATTTAGTTTCAAGTGAAGAGGGGGGGTTACCTGTTGTGTGTCATATGTGATTGTAACTAAAAAGAGCTGTCACTAAAAAAATAAAAAAATATATACTTTAATAAATAATAATTGTATTTCTTTCCTATTGGGTGTGCTGTCAGATTTAAAAGAAAAAATATGGAGAAACCCACCTGATACCATGATACCACACTACTAATATACACAGCAAAGTCACAGCAGAGATAGTTATATTCTGTGGGGATGTGAACCTATTATAATACTATATAATTCCACTTTTTTTGTAAGATGATGCCTCTCTAGTTCTAGTGAGTTATAAAGGAAAACAATTTTGTGTGTATTTTTTTTTGTACTAGTTTCTCAGTCAAAACCATGACAACCAGAAGGCTGCACAGAGCACTTCCGGTGCCGCCTGTGTGTATTTCCGGTGGGGGTAGCAATATGGCGGCGCCCATGTGTTTGCAGCTGGAATTTGGGTGAGTGATCCATCAATCGGTTAAACGATCTTGTAAGAGGGAATTGCGCTGCGGGCTGCCTACTCCTGCTCCCTTCTTATAGGTTATAATAATAATCCATGTTCCGTGCTGGAGCCACAGATACTCTGGTGTCAGGGTAGCAGCAGCAGGTCAGCTCTCTCTTTGTATAGGAAGTGTCAGCCTGTACCATCCATCTCCTGCATTTACTAGCTGAATAGCCCCAGTGAGTTAGGGCAGGGTATTAAGCTGTAGAGGTCCAAAGCTTTCTGCCCTGCAATCAGATGTGTTAGACAGAATATATATATATATATATATATATATATATATATATATAAAATGAAATCCTTCTGGGGCTTGGGTATGCTCCCAGCACAATGAAAAAGGAAGGCGGCACTTCAATGGGTGAATAAAGTCAATATATATTATTGATGCAGCAACATAATTACATCCATGTGTCATAGTTATGTTGCTGCATCAATAATATATATTGACTTTATTCACCCATTGGAGTGCCGCCTTCCTTTTTCATTGTGCTGGGAGCATACCCAAGCCAGAAGGATTTCATTTATAAATTTCTTTAGGATGGCACCCGCATTCTTACTTTTATTGTCCTGAGTGCCAGGCTTATTCTACTATATATATATATATATATATATATATATATATATATATATATATATATAGCATAGGCTTGCCACATCATCCCTTTAAATTGGGTCACTCATGGATTACACAGGTTCTGTGGCTGACTAAAACCAGATGAAATGGAGACTTAAAGTCAGCCAGTCACAGAACCTGTGTAATTCACGTGCCCTCAATTAAACAGGTAGATGCTTGCCATATCATCCATCTATCTATCTATCTATCTATCTATCTATCTATCTATCTATCTATCTATCTATCTATCTATCATCATTTTGGATCAGTCATTTGTTGGGTCAGTAGCAATTTTGCCCGGCGTTTTCATAACCCCCCCTCTCATGTCTCTTCCCATCCCCTCACCCTTGCCTCCCATCTCTCTTTTCCCGTCTTCTCTTCTGTCTTTCTCCCTCTGTCAACACCTCTTCCCCCTCCCCCCTAATCCTTAAAATCGATGGGACAGGGGAGGGACTGCGAGACAATTGGTGTGGTATCTAAATTTTGTAAACTGTGCACTGACATCTGCAGATGTGACTTACCCATTACATCTCTAGATGTCTAAATATGTGTGTGTGTGTATATATATATATATATATATATATATATATAATATTCTCATACACACTACACTGCGAGCACCCTTTTAAAATGAACTGATCACTTGAAATCTTTTGATTATCCAACCAACTTCCCTTCACTTCACAGTTGGATTCATAGGTGGGGGGAGGGGGGTCCCTAAAATATTTACTCTCAGAATTACAGATGTGGAATTAGCTGAATGAATCGATGGGGGAAGCAGTATGTGTTCTTGCTGGTGCCATGTAATCTCAGATTGTAGATGCTGCTGCTGGCACCATGTAATCTCATATTGTAGATTCTGCATAGCCATGGATAGAAGAATATTGAGTTTTCCCTAGAAGGGAGAAGGAAGAATTCCCTTTCCATACTGCCTTAAAAACTTCTTATAGCAGAGTCTCCTCAGCTCACATAAAACCTGCCTGTATGATAACCATATCATCTAGTTTGTTTTTGTTAGATTAGACTGTCAACACTGCTTGCAAACTTTTTTGCATAAAAATGTGGTGACCTGGTTCAGGACCCCTTGGACGTCCCCCTTTTAAAAAAAAATAAAAAAATCTTTAATTAGCTTTTTTTTTTTATAAATTCTTTATTGAAATTTTTCAAAGAAAAACTGCATTTCCAACATATATACTTATATAGAGAAATAATTGGTCTTCTAATTAAAATTGTGACAATAATAAAATAATGACATGTAATTTTTTGGGGGGTGAAAAAATGAAGTGTTGGAAAAGTAATGGGTCAGGTATTTTGTGGGCTATATGGGTGGGACATGTTTTAAACTTTGCAGATGGCTGCACCTGGTGTATTTTTTTTTTTAATGAAATTTATTTATTGAGGCACTACAGATCAACATGGTATCATTGCAGTGTTTGAAAAAAAAAATACAGGTAACATATAAATAATATAATTGTTGAATCAACTGTCAGAAAAATATTCAAACATTCAATAAACAATATAGTTATCACATTCAATAATGGTTATTTACGTTCACTTGAAGAAACTCTACATATGGATATGGAATAATTTCTGGTATATTTGGTTGCATAATATTTAACCGGGTTCTATGAGCCCTGGAGGGGACGCCAAACAAATCTTAACTAGTTGTTTAAGGAGACAGGCGGGTCTGCCAATTTTGTGAGATACCAAGTAGTATTTTTAGGACTATTGGCGCATACACACTGGACGATGTGTCCAGTGAGCGGCAGTGGAGGTCCGGCGGGGCTGCCGGCATCGTTAAGTGCCAGCAACATCGAACGACGGCGAGGGAGCCATGCCATTCGGCAGCATGGCCTTGCTAACGATATCCCTAGATTTGGCTGCATGTGCAGCCGACTGGGGATATTGTTAATGACCCGCGGGAGCACGCACCATTCGATGTATCGTTCAATCATATACAGCGCCTTGCAAAAATACTCACCCCCCCTTGGCTTTTTACCTTTTTTGTTACATTACAACCTGTAACTTATATATTTTTTTAAATCTGAATTTTATGTGATGGATCTGCACAAAATAGTCTAATTTGGTGAAGTGAAATGAGAAAAATATATATAAAAAAGAATCTTTATAAATAAAATTCTGAAAATTGGCATGTTCATATGTAATCACCTCCTTTGCTTTGAAGCCCCTCAAAAGTACTGGTGCAACCAATTACATTTAGAAGTCACTTAATTAGTGAAATTAAGTCCACCTGTGTGAAATCTAAGTGTCACATGGTCTGTCAGTATAAACACACCTTTTCTGACAGGCCCCAGAGGCTGCAACACCACTTAGCAAGAGTCATCACACCATGAAGACCAAGGAGCTCTCCAAACAAGTCAGGAACAAAGTTGTTGAGAAGTACAGTTCAGGGTTGGGTGTTAAAAAAATATCCAAATCTTTGATGATCTCCCGGGCCACCATCAAATCCATCATCATCAAATGGAAAGAGCATGGTACCACTACAAACCTGCTAAGAGAGGGTCACCCACAAAAACTCACAGACCGGTCAAAGAGGGTATTAATCACAGAGACCAAAGGTAATCCTGAAGGAGCTGCAGAGTTCCACAGCAGAGACTGGTGTATCTGTGCATGTGACCACAATAAGCTGTACACTCCATAGAGCTGGGTTTTATGGAAGAGTGGCCAGAAAAAAGCCATTACTTAGTGATAAAAATAAGAAGACACGATTTGAGTTTGCCAAAAGGCATGTGGGTGACTCCCCAAATGTATGGAGGAAGGTGCTCTGGTCAGATGAGACTAAAATTGATCTTTTTGGCCATCAAGGAAAACGCTATGTCTGGCGCAAACCCGCAAACCCAACACATCCCATCACCCCAAGAACAGCATCCCCACAGTGAAACATGGTGGTGGCAGCATCATGCTGTGGGGATGTTTTTCAGCAGCAGGGACTGGGAAATTGATTCGAGTCGAGGGAAAGATGGATGGTGCTAACTACAGGAATATTCTTGAGCAAAACCTGTTTCGGTCTGCCTGTGATTTGAGATTGGGACGGAGGTTCACCTTCCAGCAGGACAATGACCCGAAGCATACTCTTAAAGCAACACTCCAGTGGTTTAAGGGGAAACATTGAAATATGTTGGATTGGCCTAGTCAAAGCCAGGTCTCAATCCAATTGAGAATCTGTGGTCAGACTAGAAGATTGCTGTTCACAAGCGGAAACCATCCAACATGAAGGAGCTGGAGCAGTTTTGCCTTGAGGAATTGGCAAAAATCCCAGGGGCAAGATGTGGCAAGCTCATAAAGACTTATCCAAAGCCACTTGCATCTATAATTGCCGCAAAAGGTGGCTCGACAAAGTACTGACTTTAGGGGGGTGAATAGTTATACAAGCTGAAGTTTTCTGTTATGTTGTCCTAATTGTTGTTTGATTCACAATATAAAACAAAACACAACTTCACAGTTGTAGGCATGTTCTGTGAATGAAATGATGCACACCTTCAAAAATCCATTTTAATTCCAGGTTGTGAGGCAACAAAACATGAAAAATGCAAAGGGGGGAGAATACTATTGCAAGGCTGTAGTTATTGTTCATGGTAATTGTCCAGTGTGTACGGGCCTTAGGGTGGATGTGTGGAGTTTATTCAGGAACAGGGGCATTTGGGGTGGGGTGCTATCTAACCAGCCTTGTAATATTGTTTTCTAGCCTGCGGCACTTAAAGCTAATAAGAATTTATTGCTTTTCAGAGTCATGCGCAAAGTTGGGTTAGAAATTCCCAAATTTGGACTCTGCATACCGTGGATAAAATGCCAAAAATATTACACTATGGGACATGCCCAGAGGCAGTGATAAGTATCAGCTTCCTCATGGTGACATCTCGGGCAACGATTACTATCTGAAGTTCCCATTTGGATTCGAAAAGTGGGGATAAATATGTGTTGTAATAGAGATTCAAGAAAGCCTAGCCGGTAAGGTTTTTCTGGAAAATAAAAGTGCCTTTTCCAAATGTAGGTATTGTTCAAGAGGGAAAATGAGTTAGCCACTTAGACATACCTCTATTAATCTTTGAATGATCCAAGATGTCCCTTAAGAAAGTATAATGTACTGATATGGCCTTGTAATTTGGTGCTGGTTGCATCAAAGGCCTATCCAATGAATTTTCCCAATCCCCTTCTGAAAAGTGCCCAAGAACCTGGGTGACATAAAAGTGGGCCTGTAGGAATGCCAAGATATGGACTTAATGCAGCATACTTTGAAGATCGTTCCGTGTAAGTTAACGGGGACGCTTTTTATCAAAAGTGAGCGTTTTTAGAAGTGGCGATGTTGCCCATAGCAACCAATCAGATTGTAGGGGGGTAAATTTACTAAAGTGCAGCCTTTTAGAAGTGGAGATGTTGCCCATAGCAACCAATCAGATTCTAGCTATTATCTTCTAGAAGGTGCTAGTTAAATGTTAAGTAGAATCTGATTGGTTGCTATTGGCAACATCTCCAGTTCTAAAAACTCTCACTCTAGTAAATATACCTCATAGATACTAGAGATCCAATACCATTAATCCCAGTCAGTCTCCATATTGTGAAGGGATAAACAGCAATGCTGTCCAAGAAGTTGGGATTCCGAATAAGCGGGAGGTGGAGGATGTGGTATGGATTAGGGCCCTCATTCAGAGCCGCTCGCTAGCGGCAGTACGCTCGTTCCGAGCGATGTTCGCACATCTGCGCATGCGTACGGTTTTTAGTACGCATGCGCGAACCAGTCAGTGCGGCCGAAAATCGTTTGTACGCTATATAGCGAGTGCCTGCTATTTTGAGTGACAGAATGAGGCGTATGTGGGTGGTAACAGCGGAAGGTGCTTGAAAACGGGGGAGTGGAATTCGAACGCAGGCGTGCTTAAAGGTCAAAACGGGCGTTTTAAGGGAGTGCATAATTAATACAGCAGCGTCACTGACCACGTCACTTGGTTTTTTTCACTCAGAACTGCTCGCAAAATAGCGGTTGAAAAAACCAACCACAAGAATAGCGAGCAGTTCATACGCTGTACGATGTACTCGATTAATCTAATAAATAGCGGACATGACGTATGGTGCGAGCGGCCAGGGGGCGTTTTTATCAAATAAACGAGCGTATGTTTTGCTCGCTCGTTCAGACTTAGAGGTGTGAACAGACTGCAATTTGCGAACGGATCATTTGAATAGCCACCCCTTGTTTTTGAACGAACGACCGCAAATAGCGAACGGCTCTGAATCAGGCCCTAAGTCCGGTCTTATCACGTAGGATATGCCACATTTTCCTAACGGTCCATAGAAGCGTGTTTGATTTTAAAGAGTCTGTTCTCTCCTGGTCATGTTGGTGGAGGAAGCAAATCAAGTCTACATCACCTAAAAAGCCCTGTTTCAAGGAAGTGTTAGTATACGTGGAGTTTCTATCAATCGGTCATGAATATGTCTTACAAGGGCAGCATGATTGTCAGTGCCAACATCCGAGAAATGTATGCCCCCCATTTGATTTGGGTTCACTCAATTTCTGTAAAGCTATATAAGCACGACCCCCCCCCCCCCTTCCATATAAATCTACGGAATAAGGTATTTGTTGTACATCAGCTTTAGTCAAAAATGCCGGTAATGATTGGAGTGTATATAATAGACATGGGATTGCCACCATCTTGGGCAGATTAGCCCTTCCTAGATATAATGAAAGACTGTTCTATCATTAGAGATAATACGGATAATTCTACCTACATTCAGTCTATACAAATCTGCTATATGACGAGGTAAAATTATCCCTAGATATGGATATACTTGCCTTGGCCCACTGTAAGGGAAGTCTAGCTGCCCAGTGGGGGTCACCTAGTGTTTTTTTTTCTTTTTTAATGTAAAAGTGCACTTTTTGGACTCAAAAATATATTTGTACCCATGTTAATGTTTCCCTAATTTATCTGCAGCAATTATTTTCTCCAAAAACAAAAATGATTTTTTTAAATATCATTTTGCTACATTTATACAAATATTCATATAACAGCCATTTAACACAATTTAAGGACCCCACTAATACACTTCTAAATTCATTTCCAATGTCAGTTACCTATTTTAAGGGGTACAGACATATTTACCACATGAACAGTTTTCGTGTGAATGCCGCATTGCATCTTTTGTAATTAGATAGTGTGAAAAACAGGAGTGCGCATAGACAAAAGCCTCAAAAATAAAATCGCACCAAAACACGCGAATTGTGCAAAAAAAAGCCCCTGTCTCCGACTTTAACTTTTCACTTTATCGCGTCTAATTGAATTCCCCCCATGGTGACTCTTTTGAGTCGACCCAATTAGGAGCGAGTTGGGTTATGCCAACTGTTTTCACTGCGAATTTGCAATCTGATTCCAAAATCGCAATCCATTCTCCCTGCAAATTCCCTTTATTTTGTGGGGCCACGCCACCCTGAGCAGGTTACAAAGGTAGGGTAAAAAAATAATTGATTTTAAGGTAAAAATATTGGGGAACAATGCAGAATGTCTGGTGCGCCCCTTCCAATTAATAATGCACTTGGGATATATAATTTGTCCAATAAATATTTGTAATTTATCTGGTGAATTTCTCGAAAATGCTCAAAAATGGGTTAAATGATGTGGAACGGGTATGTTGAGGTCTTGTATTAATGGGAAATGGGGTTTTGAGCTTTCAGATGGAAGTTAAAACTATTTTTTCCATCATTTTTAAAATTGTATAAAAAAAGCTGAAAAACTAAAATCACATTAAACACATCTTTCTGTACAACAAAATACTGTAAAGACATTAATTTGCTGATAGACACTGGCTGAGTATCATTTTTCCACCATTAAAAATTTCACATAAAAATCAGCCATTTGACACCTTTTAAGAACCCCCAGTACATTGCTCGTGGCCACTAACAGCCTTCTATATGGTCCTGCTATCTCAGATGACACTTTTTGGGCTTTCAGGATGATTACCCCACTTTTTCATGCCCTTCTCCCAGCTCGCTTTTTGTAGAAAAGTTGCCCAACATTGCCATGATACCCACAAATCGTCATGTGTGGGTACACACCTAAACGACTGGAAAATTGTGCCGATGTTCAGGGTGATTTACCTTCACCCTGGACATCGCATGATTGCCGGTACACACTGCACGATTTAATGAATGACGGTGTTGCAGGGTGTTTATTACCTCACAGTAAACGTGGTTTTTCTGTGTGGGAAGTCACATACGCTCCGTTCACACTCCTCATGTCGGAAAGTGAATGAGGATATCCTCTTACAGCTATAATGTACTGATATAATGTGCAGTTAGCGGAGGGATATGTAGACGCTGAGGGTTTATGGAGGGCATGTTGTATTATATATCACGCCCCATTTCTGTCACTGTGCCTGCACAAAAAGGGACCGCCCTCGGCTGGCTAAGATGCTTATAGCCCTTGTGGGCAACGCTCCCTGTGTTTCCCCATAGGGGTTATCGCAGCGAGTGGTGGTCTCATCACATGAGGGGTCCCTGGGCAGTTGATGGTACCCCAGTGTATCCTGTTTTTTGCCCCCCCAGGTCTCGCAGGAGCTTGTGTGGGTGAATTTATTGTCCAAATGGTATAGCACCTGATGGACGTTTTACAGGGGGAGTCACCATTTCGGCCTTCTAAACGGCCTTTCGGGTCTCAGACGGCTAAGGATCATGACGTCTGATGAAGGTGACATTATTGACTTTTTCAGACACGAGCCCCTTAGTGCAGAGGAGGCGTAGTCTGGGTCTAAAGTTTATATACCTGGCCTTATACGGGCAGTCCGTGCGGCTTTGGTTATTACATATCCCCCGTGGCTAAATCCAAATATGCCTTCTTTAAGGATAAGGGTGTTGCCACTGTAATTCCTCTATCTGGTCAGGTGGATCATTTAGAGGAGGCGTGGAAAATCCGGGTGAGCGGTTACAGCCTCAAAAACGGTTGACCTTTTGCATACCCCTTTGCGGATAATTACTTTTCCGAATGGGAGTTACCTTTTACGGGTAGATTCTCATGTTACACGCCTAGTGAGGAGTGCTACATTGCCCATGCCCTCCAGGTTCTCCTTGAAGGAGGTTACAGATTACAAGGTGCAAATATATCCAATTATTCCCTTGCTGGAGGGGCGTCCAGGCCGGCTATTGCCGTGTGCTGGGGGGCCAGAGCCATGGAGCGCTGGGTAGGTAACTGGATCTCTGCACACTGACTCTCCAGCAGAGCAGGTGGATAGTGGCAAATTCTCAGAGACTTAGCCACGTTCATAATGAGACAGTCTTACATATAGCCTGCTCCTTTCCAGAATCTCCTCGGCAGCAGTAGCGGCTCGCCGCTTCCTGTGGTTGCGCTCTTGGAAAGCGGACGCAGATTCCATTTGGAATGCTTTGCCTTTTACGGGACAGGTCCTGTTTGGCCCTCATCTGGACACAATTGTGGCCCCGCAGGCAGCAGCTACGTCTGCGTGTCTGTCATCGGCTAAAGTCCCATCGGGGTCTGCTGCTTCATCTTTTCGGCCCTGTGAGGCCAGGGTAAGTCTAAAATACAGCTTTCCATGACAGTCAGTAGCCAGGAAATCTGCTCAGCCATTAGAACAGGCTTGGAGTACAAGACGTCCTACTCCCAAGTTGGACTATAAGCCTTCAGCCTCACGGGACGGGCCTCCTCCCGGGGGACCCCAGAGTTGGAGGCCGGCTTCTCCAGTTCGCCCAGTGCTGGTGTCTGACCACCATGGACACTGGGGTAAGAGAAGTATTTTCTTGAAGGTATGTCCTCTCCTCCCGGTAAAGGCCTCCCAGACGGTTTTTCGTTACAGGTCTTCTGTCAATTCAAGACAAGGCCCTGTAATTTTTGAGGGTGTTACACTCTATGCTCCAGGCAGGAGTTATAGTACCTATTCCATTGCCCCAAAGGGGAACGGGGTATTACTCCATCCTCTTTCTGGTACAGAAACCCAATGGGTCTTACCAGGACATCCTCAACCTCGAATCCTTCAACTAATTCTTAAGGGTTCCTAGGTTCAGGAGGGGGGACCCTGCATTCCATCATTCAAGGGAGTCTGGGAATTTTGTGGTGTCGTTGGATATATTCAGGGTGACTATCTGAATATCCCTATTTTCTTAGCACACCAGTGTTTTCCTCAGGTTTGCAGTGGTCGATAAGCATTTCCAGTTTCTGGCATTGCCCCTTGGTCTGGCCTCCGCGCCTCACGGTTTACCAGGGTCATGGCAGTTATGGCAGCCCACCTGCAGATGCAGGGGGTCCATTTGTTACCCTATCCGGGTGACCTCCTGTTGTTACCAGGGTCTCCAGAGATACTTCAGTGCCATCTGCAACGGACAATATCTGTGTTGCTACGTTATGGCTCACAGAGGATGCTCCATATCCCAACATCTGAGGATCTTTGTGATTGAGGAAAAGATCTCTGCATTACAGGCAAAGGTACGCAGTTGCCTGCAGAGTCACCGAGTGTCTATTCACTCGGCAATGTGGTTCCTGGGTTCCAGGGTGTCACTGTTCGACATGGTGGAGAGTACCCAGTTTCACTCTGAACCTCAAAAAAAAAAAAAAAAAAAAATTGATCCTCTCCGGATGGGATGGGTTGCCCCATAGGATAAAGTCAATAGTGCTTTCCCCGGAGGTTTGTCTCTCTCTGGCCTGGTGGCTGCGTAAAGCTCACCTAAACAAGGGGCACCCCCTTTTGGGATTGCGGACAGGGTCCTTCTGACGATGGGCGCCAGTATCCGTGGCTGGGAAGCAGTGACGGGTCCATAGTTGTTCCAGGGCAGGTGGACACCAGCAGATTATGCGCTTCCCATAAACATCTGAGAACTCTGAGCAGTATTCAAGGTTCTCCAGCATGCAGGACAGGTCCTCCACGGAAATACCGTGCAGGTACAGTCTGACAACGCCATCATGATGGCTTATGTAAACCACCTAGGAGGTTCCCGAAGTCCGGCGACACTAACAGTGGTGTCCCGAATTCTGTCTTGGGTGGAAGGCTTTATCCCTGCCATCATCGGCAGTGTTCATTCAGGAATCCTCCGATGGAAAGCAGGCTTTCTTAGCCGTCAAGACGTGCATTCAGGGAAACGTCCGCTTCATCCGGAGGTGTTCAATCTTCTGGTGAACAAGTGGAGCCTTTCAGAGATGAGACTCTTCTGGTAGATATATGTAGGTCCAGTGGACCTTCCAAGATGTGTACCTCGTCCCTCCATTATCCCTTCTTCCTCCAGTAATAGCAAGAAGAAGGCACGCTCCTGCTGATAGCTCCAGCGCAGGCCAAACGGCACTATTACTCAGATCTTCGGAGCCTCTCAGTTAACACTCCGAAGCTGTTGCCTCTATGCCTGGACCTGTTGTCTCAGGATTCTGGCTGATACCCAGACCTGGGTTGTCTGTCCTTGACGGTGTGGTGGTGGAGACTGCCCTCAAGGTCTAGGGGTTTTCCAGCTCTATAGTTAACAGGGGCTCTGTCAATGCTAAGAGCTCGGAAGCTTTTATCTGCAAGAATTTACCATCAGGTATGGCATACTTTCTTTCAGTTGTGTCGCCCTAGAGGCTATGCTCCTCGGGTATTCCAGCTATCCAGAGTGTTGGCTTTCCTACAGGTGGGCTTAGATAACGGTCTTCGCCTTGCTTACCTGAGGGTGCAGGTTTCTGCCCTATTAGTATGGTTTCATCGTAGGATTGCTACTCTTCCTGAGGTCCGCACCTTTGTGCAACGTGTACGTTATATTCAGCATCCCTTTGTTCCACCGGTGGCTCCTTGGGATTTGGCTGTGGTCCTTAGGGCTCTCCGAGGACCGCCATTCGATCCACTGGGCTCAGTGGATTTCAAATCACTTACGGCTAGGACTGTATTTCTTCTGGCCATTGATTTGGCCAGTAGGATCTCAGAATGGGAGGCTCTGTCATATAGACCTCCCTTTTTCTCATCTTTCTTAGGAACAGGGCAGTGCTTCGCACTTGCCCTGGTTTTTTACCTACAGTGGTGTCTAGTTTCCTCATCAATGAGAAAATTATAGTACCGGCCTTTACTTCCCCAGTCCTGTCTGCTGGTGTGGCCTCCTTGGATGTGGTACGGGCTCTATGAATTTAAGTTGACCGTACCAGTCCATTTAGGAAATCAGACCCCCGGTTTTGTCCTTTCTGGTTTCCATAAAAAGGGTTGGCCTGCCACTACGCTAACTTTGGCAGGATGGATTCACAGGTCTTCCTGTTCCATCCTCTTTTAAATCTCTTCCACTAGGTCTGTGGGTCCTTCGTGGGCAGCTCGACGTGGCGCCTCAGCGGTTCAGCGGTGATTGGCAGCCACATGGTCATCTGTCCATATTTTTGTAAGGTATTATGCTTTTGATACCTTCGCCTCTCAGGATGCTTCCTTCGGGCGGTGGATTCTCCTTACAGCACAGGAGCGTCCCCACCCTTAAAGGATACTGCTTTGGGACATCCCCAAGGTATCCTGTGGATACCCTATGGACCCTGAAGTAGAAAATATGAGATATGGTAAGAACTTACCCTTGTTATCTCTATTTCTACGAAGTCCATAGGGTTCCACAGGACTCCCGCCTGTCGCACCTGTACTGCAGATGGGCTTTGATCTGGTCACCGGTTTGTCCGTCTCCTTCTGGTGAGAATGTGATTCTTGTGTGTTCCAGACTTTCTTCTCTCTCTTTGTTCTCCTCCTCCGGCCTATGGATTGTTACGAAACTGAATTGCCTTGGCTTGGGGGTGGGGTATAGGAGAGGGACCCTGGTGCATCCTGGGAGGCTGAAAATTTAACTCTGTGGTGTCCGTGCCTGACGTCATCACCTATACCCCCAAGGTATCCTGTGGAACCCTATGGACTTTGTAGAAATAGAGATAATAAGGGTAAGTTCTTACCGTATCTCATATTTTTTTACACTTTGTGAATGCACGCTGAAACACGCCTCAAACCAGTCTCCTCTGTGCCAGGTATGACAAGGGGGGTAGCCACGACTCAAGATTTGCTTTGTGACTGAATGTGAATCGAACATACTGAATGTGAATCGAAAATACAAATATATTTGCGAACACCTTTTGCGATTCCAGATGCTTCTAAATGGTAATAAGGCCCTAACTGTACTTTTGGATGGAACTAGGTGAGATGAGTTAAATTCTGGCAGCTTTTTGAAAGTTGCTAGTGGAGTTGTCAAAGCCCCTCCCACCTTGTGTTTCCCATTCTGCTACAGAATAAGCTGGATCAGTAGAGTGCTGCTGAGGGAGATTTTCTAGTTTAATTTTCTGCACCAACTACATGTATCATTGACACACCATCAGCTGAACAGAGCTGTAGTAAATGTCTGTGCTTATTAGCAGCTAGGGACACTTTTGAGGCACGTTGTGAATAATGGTATTTATTTTAATGTGGCCATTTTTAATGTTGTATCTCAAGTCATCAAAAGTAAAGGAAATTGCTGTCTCATGATATAGATACAAGGCTGAAAAGAACAGAATGAAGCTGTCTCATGATATAAATGCAAGGCTAAAAAGAACAGAAGAAAGCCGTTTCTTGATAGAAACGCAAGGCTGAAAAGGACAGCAGGAAGCTGTCTCATGATAGAAATACAAGTCTGAAAAGAACAGAAGGAAGCTGTCTCATGATAGAAAGGCAAGGCTGAAAAGAACAGAAGGAAGCTCTCATGATATAAACGTAAGGCTGACAAGAACAGAAGGAAGCTGTCATGATAGAAAGGCAAGGCTGAAAAGAACAGAATGAAGCTGTCTCATGATATAAATGCAAGGCTAAAAAGAACAGAAGAAAGCCGTTTCTTGATAGAAACGCAAGGCTGAAAAGGATAGCAGGAAGCTGTCTCATGATAGAAATACAAGTCTGAAAAGAACAGAAGGAAGCTGTCTCATGATAGAAAGGCAAGGCTGAAAAGAACAGAAGGAAGCTCTCATGATATAAACGTAAGGCTGACAAGAACAGAAGGAAGCTGTCATGATAGAAAGGCAAGGCTGAAAAGAACAGAAGGAAGCTGTCTCATGTTAGAAAGGCAAGGCTGAAAAGAACAGAAGGAAGCTGTCTCATGATGGCAAGGCTAAAAAGAACAGAAGGAAGCTGTTTCATGATAGAAAGGCAAGGCTGAAAAGGACAGCAGGAAGCTGTCTCATGATAGAAAGGCAAGGCTGAAAAGAACAGAGGGAAGCTGTCTCATGATAGAAAGGCAAGGCTGAAAAGAACAGAAGGAAGCTGTCTCATGATAGAAAGGCAAGGCTGAAAAGAACAGAAGGAAGCTGTCTCATGATATAAAAGCAAGGCTGAAAAGAACAGATGGAAGCTGTCTAGTGATAGAAATACAAGGCTGAACAGAACAGAAGGAAGCTGTCTCATGATATAAAGGCAAGGCTGAAAAGAACAGATGGAAGCTGTCTAGTAGAAATTCAAGGCTGAACAGAACAGAAGGAAGCTGTCTCATGATATAAAGGCAAGGCTGAAACAGAAGAAAGCAGTCTCATGATATAAATGAAAGGCTGAAAAGAACAGAAGGAAGTTAACAACATTACAAAACCAATGCATTTAGTAAAAGCTGCAGGAGGGTGCATACAAGCTAACTAACTGATATCCACTAACAATGTGATTTTATATATTTATTTATTTTTTCTAGTGCTATTTCCCCTGTAAGTTCTCTGCTTATTGAACTTGGCATTTGGTTTCATTGTGTTACTGTCCTGTCGAAAACGAGACGAGCTGCTCACCCTCTATCCAAATGAGTATATAGAACCTGCAGGTCGCTTCGCCTTCCCTAGGGATGGAGCTTGTTTTACTTCTCACTCGTACCCTAGAGAGCATGACATAGAAATGCTAATAGGGGACCCGTGTCCTGCAGGAGCCTGCGGGGGAATCCTTTGTCTGCTGCAGGCTCTGTTGTGGCACTTTGCTGTGTGTGCGTGTTACACCCCCTCCTCCTCTGTGGAAGGCATGTCACCATATCTCATGATTTTATTATCTTATTTCAGAGGCGGCGCAGAGCTGCTGTTTCAGGGGATCAAGAAGCATCATGTGACCTTGCCCGCTCGATCAGTCCCTTGTGAGTAACCTTTAAAGTGACGCTGTAGGAATACACCTTGCGATACAGGAATTGTAAGGATTGTAGATGAATTAAAACAGCCTACACACACACACACACACCAGCTTATCTTCCCAGTTATGGTCCCTTCTATCTGAACGGTGCCTAAATGCTCCTTTTTGCATGGAAAATCAGCCCAAAGACACGGGCATGCGCCCACGAGGAGGAGATGGGCACAAATGTGTGCACTGGGCCATGTGACAAGTGATGTAATTAAGTTAGTAGTGTGATGTCAGACTCCCTTCCCCTCCCCCCCCCCCCCCCCAGTAAAGGTTTATTTGGGACCCATGATTACGGAGGTTGTGTAGAGGACAACTTATGAGGACCGGCTCTGCAGCTTTCGTCCCCCGAGATCTTTGGCCGTTTCTGTGGAATTTATTGTCAGGATACTGCGTACAGAAGGGGGGTGGGCGCTGGTATGAACCATTTAAACTGATTAGGATGCATATCACATGTAAGACGATGCCAGCTGTTCCTGTGGCCCCCCCCTCCTGCTAACTGACCGGCACTGTTTGCTCATCGCTGTGCCCCCCTGTGCGAAATTGCTTTTCAAAAGAACCACTTTCTGGTTAATTAAACAAAGAGTCAACACATCTGTGAAGTTTTCCTGCAGCCCTATTATCTTTTGTATTGATCCCTCTCAATCCCACCCACTGATCTAGGTTCTCACTGGCGGAGCGTGAGCTCTATAGGGTTTTCTCTGGCCCGAGCGAGGCAGTGTAGATAATCTATGGAGGTAATGTGCGAAACCCTTCCAGACGTTTGTTATTTTCTACTTATAGGAGTAGATTTGTCAAACAGACAAGTGGTGGTGATGCACCATAGCAATTCATCAGATGATGTCTATCATTTTCTAGAATGCAATAGAGAAATGGTAGCTAGGATCTGATTGGATGGTGTGGGCAACAGCAACACCTCATTTGTAGAAACTTTAGTAAATCTACCTCGTAGTCTTAGAAGTTGAGAAGTAATAAAATTAAAGTGGACTCGACAACCTGAACGACCACTCATTGAGATTGATCCCCATTTGTTCCCAGAACAGCCTGAATATATAAGGGCATAGACTCAGCAAGGTGTCATCTTCTGCCTCTCCCATCGTTGTTGCATATTATTTGGTGGTGGGTCGACACTCCGAATAGATTGGATTGGGAGCCGAGGACTGAGGAGGCCCCCCCAACATTCAGCTGATGTCACTGTCATGTTCTGGGATCTATACCAAGCCTTTCCTAGCCTGGCTTCCTGGCCTGTGATCTTGCTGGTAACGTTAATTTGCCAAAGGGTGCACTACCTACTGCCGTGAAGGGGTGGAGTTGATCTGCGGCAATGTTTACATCTTCCCCGGCATTGTGATACATGTGATCCTTTCTTCTATGTTTGCGGAGCATTGAGCTTTGTGTCATGAGATGCTTTAGGTGGGATCACAGGGAGACGGGAGAGCTACTCTGCATGAACGTTGTGTGCGCACAGCAAGCCGCTCACACTCCTGGGCAGAAGAATAAATAACCTGAGTGTCTACTCCTAAAGGAAATCTCCGATTTCTGCACCAGAGAATTATAACGCCTCCATTGTGGTCGGGGGTTTCACTGCACGGGGTTGTACTGTAGTACAACATTTTAATAGGACTTCGGTTACTCATTAGACAGAAGGAATGGCCCCTTCCCAGAACAATGGGTGAAGTGCAGTGATGCCGGACTCTCCATGGTAACCCCTCTATACAATAGCTTCCCTGGACCGAGAATGTGGGCGTGTGGGAACCAAGCAGAACTCCCTGACCCTCCTGAGTCAGGCTGATGAACGAGCCTTTCGGATCCCTGCATCCTGACCCTGCAGTGACCAGCGCCGCTCTCCCATCGCACGTAGCCTAGCTCATTACCCTCCCCGCAGCGTGGGCGTCATCTCCAGTGCACCATGCTGCGGGGACACGGCATTGCTGCATGTGCAGCCATCCATGACATATGCAAGTGCGATAGACCGCTGGTGGCATTGATAGGATACCTTCTGTGCTGGCCATTGCCGACATTTGTCTGCTGCTCTTATTTTCACTTATATAAAGCCGTGTGTATATGTATGTGTGCGTTACCTTCTTTGATGATCCAGTTGCCGGAAAGAAACCTGGAGACGTTTGGGTGACTAGCCGGGTCATTCTGTTTCATACTTGTTAGACCTGCGGTGTTCTATACCGCAAGACTTGGTAGGCATGCTAATTTGGATTCATTGTATGGATTGCAATAAAACTGTTTTATTTGTTTGATGCACGATGTTGCACCCCCTTATTTTTGCTCTAATTCCTATATATATATGTGTGTGTATATATATATATATGTACGTGCATTTTGGTTGTCCCCATTGGCATTACACTTACATTATCTTACGAATACACAGAGGGCCTGATTGAGACTTGCACGCCATTCCACTCTGCAAAAAAGATCTTGCGATTTTTGGCAACCGCGCACGTATCAGCAGCTGCATACACAACCGTGAGCAACCATACGGACGTGGTACGCATCCCTCAGCTTGATGAGCGAAACTGGGTGTTTGCATGTAGAATAAAGGGGAATTGCAGGCTATATAGATTTGTGCCTGCTCAGAGATTTGGCTTATTTCAGGCGATTCGCTCTTAGCAAGGGTAGGGCTGGTGCCGATGCGCGCTGGCAGTGATGGCGGCTACTTCCACAAGCGGATAGATGGGGAGCGGTGTTTTCGCATAACTGTGGCCACCTCTGGGTACGAGCGGATTTTAGCATTTATGTCAGACTGCGCAATGCGGCCGTATTACATGCAGTACTGAATCAGACCCGGAGTGCTTTGTGTGACATATACCGGCATGGTTACTTTATATATAGTTAAAATATGCTTTGCCCTAGATACTTTTTTATTTTTTATTTATTTTTATTTAAATAATATATGTGTGATAGACCAGAAGTTAGTGATATCAAGTTTATATTCATGGGACAAAATGCCCGGCGTGTAACCATGTTCCTATCTCTGTCAGGGGACGTCAGACAGTTGCTGGTTTGGATCAAAGAGAATTTACTGAACGAGAGACCTGAGCTGTTTATTCAAGGTGATACCGTGTAAGTATCACAGACAGCACATATGGCGTGCATAGAAGCCTTGTATCACTATTTATTAGTCTCATGTATTACTCACTTGAAAATTTGTTTTTGGGCGACCAGATGATGTACTGATTAATGTCTTTCATCAAGGCCATAAATATTTATATCAGTACGTACCGTCATATTATTAATTGTATACTGCTGACATGCTGGTTCCTTATACTAACATTGCAGTGTTGGACAGTAAACCTCCATTTTATCATCGCTTGCAGGAATTCTATTGCTCGGACAGTAAAATGTATTCAATTTTTACATGCACAGTACATAGAAAATATATATTTGTTGGTTTCCGGTATCTCTGAGGTAAATAAAGGGTACCCATTTACTACACTTAGAGGAGGAAGCCATTTTGTTGGCTGAACCTCAGCCCATCAAAGCACTATGAACTAGTGATGCCACTGAGGCATGAGGCAGTTTTATACAAAGTGATTAATTCCTCATTTATGCTATTAGTTTCTAGGGACTTGATAGACTACAGTAGTGCTTCTCAAATCCAGTCCTCGGAACACACTAATACCCCTTTTACACCGGAGCTAAAACCCGGGTTATTGCAGGGTTAACCCGGGCAGCTCCTTGGTGTAAAGGGGTGAGGGTTGGATCACCAGGTCGAGTGAGCCGGCAATCCAACCCAGGTAATTAGGGTTTAACACGGGTGTAGCCCGTGAAACCCTGCTGTGTGTACGGCGCACTCCGGGTCTTGATGACCTGCAGTGTGCCGCAAGCCGGCCGATTGGTCCAGCTTCAGTGGCGCTTGGAGATGACGTCATCTCCAAGCGTCCACTTTCACGCCGGAAAAGCAGGGTCTATGCAGACCTGACTGCGGTGTGAGCGGCGCCGACTCGGGAATATCCTGAGTCGGCGCCGGCTAACTTCCGGGTCTGATCCGCATAGGAACCCTGTTCCAACTCCGGGTCAGACCCAGAATTTTGGTGGAAAAGGGATATAACAGAGCATGTTTTCCAGGTTTCCTCACAGAATCACAAGTGAAATAATTAGAACCACATGTGGATCTTTTAAAACCTGTCAGTCAGAAATGAACACACCCGTGCTCCAGCAGGGAGATAAGGAAAACATGCACTGTTAGTGTTTCCCAAGGACTGGATTTGAAAAGCACTGGACTGCAGTGTGACATAAAGTGTCTCAGGCTACAAAATGTCTGCCTCCCGTGTTTGTTGCTGACTGGTACACCATTAGATGTTTTCATAGTTCTTGCTCCTTTAATAATGTGCATGAATGGTCTTATTAGAGTACAGTATGTATTTCAGATACCATCTATGAGGGAAGTGGATGTGGCATGGCACAATGCTGGTTGCAAATACTTTCCATTGCCATCTTCGTCATCTGAAAACAAAGTTGTTGTTCTTTTTTCTCCCTGCGTGAGATATTAGGTCTCCATTTTGAAATGTCCAGTCATGTGGTAAACTGTCATCTGTCTTTCTCCTCTCTGTAGGCGGCCGGGTATACTGGTGCTCATTAATGATGCAGACTGGGAATTAATGGTAAATATGCAACAAGGATTTTCAGCCATTCATTTTAATTTACTCCTAAATAAAGACTCCCTGACATAGCATAGCTAAATCTTCAGCATGTTGCCTTTAATTTACTTCATTTGGGACAGAAATGTATTTTAATTTGTGTCTATGAATACGGTGTAAGTAAAACTTGGCCCTCATGCTCCTTTGCAGTGGGCAGTGCAGTATAACATAAAAGAATGACACAATAAGGCTTTCCCTCCCCCACATTTTTAAACAATCCACATTAACCAAATTTGTGGAGGACCTTTTTATTCAGTTGTGTTTGCTTATGATGGGCTACATGAAAAAATTAAATAAAATCGGCAAACAGACACTTATATTTATTTGGAACAAAAAAAGACAATTATAATCTTGTGGAAATTTTCAACGTTTGTATTTCAGTAAATGGGAGGTTTTTTTTGTTTTTGTTTTTTTAAAATGTCTAATTTTGTGCAGGAAATGTCTAGCCATAAAGCGATTGTTTTTTTGTTTTCTTATCCATTGTTACCCATGGCAACCATATTTACTAAAGTGCTGATTTTTAGAAGTGGCGAAGTTGCCCATAGCAACCAGATTCTGCTTAACATGTATCTAGCATCTTCTAGAAGATAATAGCTGAATCATGAAAGTTGGTGCAGGATCTGGAACGCATAGAGACTCGTCTGAACTATTACCCATTAGAATCTGGTTGCTATGGGTTACAGCTGTAATTATTATATCGTTACCTGTGCACCAGCTTTCTTAAATCTCATATATATATATATATATATATATATATATATATATATATATATAATATGCGTGTGTTTTCCTGTCATGTCATCAGGGCGAGCTGGATTACGAGCTAAAAGAACAAGACAACATTGTATTTATCTCAACATTACACGGTGGATAGAGAAGCCTGGTGATCTGGATTAAACCATTCAATACATACAACGGGATTCCTTCTGATGGCGTATCTTTGTAAAAGGACTTTAAATCTGTAAAGAACATGTTTATGTGTTGCTCAATGACAGTAAAATCATGTATGTGCATATGGGATTATACAGATGATTCTTTTTATCTGCCAAGGCTCCTGTTATGTTTCCGTCCTCAAACTAATAGGTCAGAGCCATCCGCTTTGTGACATCCTGGACAACTTGTTTACCGGCGGCTGTATAAAACATGTCAGTTACACCGGGAGAATCCTAATTAAAGTAAACTGATTTTATTTCCAAGCACCAGGAGCCGTCTGTATGGAGTCACTGTGTCCTCAAGTGTCAACTTCCACTGAAGCGTTTGGAGACCAGTTGTCGTTTTTATCTGTTGCTTTACATGGCGAAACACTTTTGGAGGCAGCCATTTTGCCATCTGTTAATTCAGTTAAACCGGTGGCATCACTGAGGCATGGGGCAATAATAGGTGAATTCTCATGAATATAACTGTAGACCATAAAATAGCTGCCACCTCGGTGTGTAGGAGATGAGTGTTCACTAAGATCTATAACGTGACTTTTTTGCGTGGTCCGAACCCACACGTCTTATTCCCCTAAATTATTCTGCATAACTAACGAATCCTTCTTTACTGTGCTTGGCACACAGAGGCGCCTTTCATGAAGTTGAGAAACGTGACCTGTCCAATGCTAGGTTATAGCAACCCAGGTGGGAAAATACCCTAGCGACGCGTTTCACTGAATACATCATTCACCCGCTGATTGCAGGCTGTGCCAGCTTTGCATTGCAGTACAGACATTTTGATCAGTAGATTCATTAGGTGTGCTGTAATATCTTGATTTACTGAACTGGTGAGAAAATAATCCTGGAAGCCGAGTGTAATTGCAGCTCCTTGCCTTTTTTTTTGCTTCACAGCCATCAACCGCTATGCTGCTCAGCCGTGCCAGCTAAGCAACATGCTCGTCTGCAGGGAGGGAATTCGCTCAATGCCTTGATACATAAATTGCAGCGACTCTGTGTCTCTCCCAGGCTCTCTTTCCCTGCATCGTTGTCCCTCCCCTCACCCTGCCTGCTGCAGTGTTTGCTGTAACAGGGGAATAAAAACTGCTCTCGAATCTCGTATCAATTCATTGGGATATAGAATGTCGCTGATGCATGACAGCTCACTGGCAGCAAGGGTCGTACAGAATCACTAGCTCCTGCGGCCTAGATAGATGGTAGTTCCTTAGCAGTAAATTTGGGTTATGGGCCAAGAGGCTCATCCGTTGAGAGGGTTAACCGTTCCTTTAAACGTCAATATTTGGCTGTTAATATGTATGGTATCATTAAAGGCCCTCAGAATACATCCACTGAGTGGTTGCACAGGTACAGCTAACACAATATGTCTGTCTGCATACAGTGTTAGTAGTCAGTGTATGCATTTGGTCTCAGTGACGTTTTGTTTTTGTAATAAGGGGGCCCTATAATAGTAACACGTCTATTGCAGAGAGGAAAGGGTGGTTGTATAACTAGGTGTTTGCTCACATGCCTTAGTTGCAGCCTGTAATGTAAGGGTCTTAGGGATCTATTTACGAAGCATTGTTGAGGTACATATACGCACGTAACGATTTTGTAACCAACGATTTTCTGTCGGATTTTCTGTCAGATTTTACCATGAAAAAGTGAGCGATTTTTGAAGTGTAATGAACGACTTTTACAACGATGAACAAAAAAATGTTCCTTCCCTCAATTAAAATCGTTATGTTGGACAGTCTGAAATGGACGATGAACGATCACTACAAATGGGAGCGCGCATGAACGATTATCCTTCATCGTTATAATTCAGAAACTGAATGATTTTTTGAACGATAAGGACGTCGCTAACGACAAATCGTTCAAAAAATCGTTACGTATGTATGCACCTTTAGGAGACAGAGTGAAAGGAGATAAGGTACCAGCCAATCAGCTCCCAATTGTCATTTTTCAAACACAGCCTGTGACATGGCAGTTAGGAGCTGATTGGCTGGTACCGTATCTCATTTTACTGTGTCTCCTAGCACTGCTTAGTAAATAGACCCCTAAAGCTGCATACACACACAACGATCTTATGAACGATTTTCTGTCAGATTATGTGTCAGATTTTTTAAAGTGTAATGAAAGATTTTTTTGAACTACAAACGATTTTTGCATATTCCCTTAATGAAAATCGTTGAGTTGACAAGTCTGACTGAACTACAAAGTAAAAACTTAAAACGTGAACGCACATAACGATAATCGTTCATCGTTTGACTCAGAAAGTGAACGATTTTTTCAAACGATTATCATTTAACGATAATCGTTCAAAAAATCGTCTGTGTATGCACCTTAAAGCTGCGTACACACACAACGATTTTCGTTCACTTTCTGAGTTGAACGATAATCGCTCATGCACGTTCACGTTTGTAGTTCAGTCAGACTTGTCAACTCAACTATTTTCATTAAGGGAATATGCAATAATCTTTTGTAGTTCATAAAAATCGTTTATTACACTTTAAAAAATCTGACAGAAAATCGTTCATAAAATCGTTGGTAACAAAATCGTTGTGTGTATGCATCTTATGAGGTATATTTACTAGAGTGCAGGTTTTTTTAATTGGAGATGTTGCCCATAGCAACCAATTAGATTCTAGCTATAATCTTCTAGAAGGTGCTAGATAAATGTTAAGTAGAATCTGATTGGTTGCTATGGGCAACATCCCCACTTCTAAAAACCTGCACTTTACTAAATACAATACCCCTTAGTCTAGAATTCACGCCAATGTTTTGTGAAGCACAATGAATTCCCATAGACTGCACGGTGTAAAAAAACAACATAACATGTCAAATTTTGCTGCATTTTATTTTGTATGTGTTTCCAAATATTTATTTAAATAAAATATATATATATATATATATATATATATATGTGGTTAATTTTCATCCTATGTAATGTTATTTAAATGTCAGTTGCTGCCAAAAAGTTACACATTCAAAAAATAAAATAACGAAAGCCCCTGCATTACACTTTTTATGGTTAGCTTAATTAGATACAGTGTAGTACAATAATGGCGGATCGTGAAACTGCAGCCTATTCATCACATGGAGGGTTTCCTGCTTTACGCAACTTTTCAGCCATGTACTTATTAAATGGTTCCCTCAGTGATGGATCTCATGTTCTAGTACACAGGGCCATGTAAAATTCAGCTTGTTGGAAGCCTAGACTTTTTCTTTATATCTTACTCTCCTCTCTTTCCCTACTGAATAAAAGAAAAACCCTCGGTGCCTTTTTGCCGTTGATTTACCGCTTACAGGGGCGTTTTAAAAGCTGAAGGTCATTTATCAATGTCTCACCGGTCTGAATTGTGGTGATCTTGATAAATTTGTTTCAGTTGTATTAAATTTTCCTGAAAACTGCTCGCAGCAAGAGGAGTTCGGCGCCCTGTTCTCAGCGAGGAGATGCTGTTCCTAATGTGTAGTATTATGGGACTTCCGTTATCGTGTAGTGATTGCTGTGGTGACGTGGGGTGCTTTATAGAACGATGTGCCTAACTCCCACATACCGACTGAACGGGGTGTCACTTAGCTAGCAATATTGCTTTACAATCAAAGAAGACCATAAACTTTAATCGTCCTCCATTTTGTTTTATTATAAACAAACCTGGGTTTTCATCATTACCACACTGCAATATAAGGATTTTATTGCACCTTCCTTTGCTTTTCATTTGGCATTAAGGGCTATATTTACTAAAGTTCGGGTTTATGGAAGGGGAGATGTTGCCCATAGCAACCAATCAGATTCTAGCTATTATCTTCTAGAAGGTGCTAGATAAATGATACGTAGAAGCTGATTGGTTGCTATGGTCAACATCTCCACTTCTAAAAACCCGCTCTTTAGTAACTACTATATCCCTAGGGGATGATCTTAAAGGGGACTGTAGTATTTTACCTGAAGATTGCAGACTTCATTCTCCGGTGATTATATATGAAATGTAGCCATTGCTTACCAATACTCAAGGCATACTGATTTATATGTAACTGTCAGCATGTCTAAAGTCAGCTGGTGCTTAAAATAATTGTATTCTTCTCCGTCTGTGTTTTTTTTCATTGCAATCTTAGTTGATTAGTATAAATCATAAACATTTGCCTTGAATTATTTCTCTTTACTAAATGAGAAGCCGCCGATGAATCATCGACACTAAATATCCCAATATAACTAATTTTTCACACTCTAATTCTATTTCGTGTTTAGTGCTACAGACCGTTTTCCTCTCAGAATAATTATGATAAATTAGATTATAATGGTTTATTAAATGATTTGATATTACATTGTAAATGTATATGGACGAGCGGCAATCCTTTTTTTTTTTTTTTCCTCAAATATTAACAAATTAAAAGGTAATATTTCTTAGATTTTGTTTTAATTTTTTTCTATTATTCGCAACTATGAACAATTGCTGCATAGATGACTTCACAGGCTGTTAAAATTATCTTTTAACTAAAAATTTATTTCTCGTTAACAATGCGGCTACGTGAAGTGACACAATAGTGTAAATTTAGGAATAGGAAAAAAAATATAGGCGGGGGAAATTTATATAAGCAATTGACTTGTTTCTTCAGTCAGGAACTTTAGTGCTTTTTGATGCTTATCTATGCAGATTTGTGTTGGCAGAGGTAAAAGTGTCACCTTAAGGTACATTTGGACACCCCCCCCCATAGTTACAGCTTTTTGTTTAGTCACTAGACCACATTCTCCATTGAACAATTTGAACTACCCATGGCCCACTGCCAGAAAGTGCGAAAATATGTCTTCCCTCAAAACGGTCGCCATCTTGCTGTGCTAGCCCGTATACACATCTACAGTTGTGCCAGTTTCAACCAATCAGCTCCTACCTATTATGTTATAGAATGTACTTGATAAATGCAACCTCAAAGCTGATTGGTTGACATGGGCAACTTCTTCACTGGCACAATTCTCCACTCTCTTTACAGCTCCATACACCTACCCCACTATTTTATATGTAATATAGTTGGCAGATGTCCCTTATTGCCAAGGACAGTGCAGCCTTTTGAATGTTCTGACCAATTTCCTTGTACCAACTCACTTACTTTGGTTACTGAATACAATATGTAGAAATGTCAGTGCTCCATTTCTATATATTTTACTATATCGGTGTTGGGCAGCCCCATTACAGGCAGTTTGCTGTGTAGCAGAAAGGAATATGGTTCATGTGTATTGTCATTGTATAGTCATTATTGAGGCTTACAGTCAATATGGTGTTATTACTGTATAGTAGTCATAGGGGAATACAGTCAGCATGGTGCTATCACTGTGTAGTAATTATGGAGGACGACAGTCGCTGATTGCTCTTAGTATCGCTGTATAGTAGTTATGGAACATTACAGTTACTTTGTGGCCGGGATGTAGTTGGTATCCCGCGTGCGGGATGCTGATGATCTGAATACCGGCGCAGAAATCTCGACAGGTTGGGATCCCGGCACTAGTATCCCGAAGGTAAGTATCGGGGCGTTAGGAGAAGGTTAGGGTTAGACACCGGGGAGGGAGGGTTAGGATTAGGGTTCGGGGTGGTGAGGAGGAGGTTACGTTTAGGCACTGGGGAGGGGGTGTTAGGTTTAGGGTGCGGGGAGGTTAGGCTTAGGCACTAGGGGAGGAGGTTAGGGTAGGGGTTAGGAAAACACTTACCTGTCTTCCCTATGTATAGTAGTTATGGAATATTACAGTTACTGTGTGGCATTATGCTATATAGTAGTTATGGAATATTACAGTTACTGTGTGGCATTATACTATATAGTAGTTATGGAATATTACAGTTACTGTGTGGCCCTATCACTGTATAGTAGTTATGGAATATTACAGTTACTGTGTGGCATTATACTATATAGTAGTTATGGAATATTACAGTTACTGTGTGGCCTTATACTGTATAGTAGTTATGGAATATTACAGTTACTGTGTGACGTTATCACTGTATAGTAGTTATAGAATATTACAGTGTGTTTCATTATCACTGTATAGTAGTTATGGAATATTACAGTTACTGTGTGACGTTATCACTGTATAGTAGTTATGGAATATTACAGTTACTGTGTGACGTTATCACTGTATAGTAGTTATGGAATATTATACAGTTACTGTGTGACGTTATCACTGTATAGTAGATATGGAATATTACAGTTACTGTGTGGCCTTATCACTGTATAGTAGATATGGAATATTACAGTTACTGTGTGACCTTATAACTGTATAGTAGTTATGGAATATTACAGTTACTGTGTGGCGTTATCACTGTATAGTAGTTATGTAATATTACAGTTACTGTGTGGCCTTATCACTGTATAGTAGTTATGGAATATTACAGTGTGTGACATTATACTATATAGTAGTTATGGAATATTACAGTTACTGTGTGGTGTTATCACTGTATAGTAGTTATGGAATATTACAGTTACTGTGTGGCCTTATCACTGTATAGTAGTTATGGAATATTACAGTTACTGTGTGGCCTTATCACTGTATAGTAGTTATGGAATATTACAGTTACTGTGTGGCATTATACTGTATAGTAGTTATGGAATATTACAGTTACTGTGTGGCGTTATCACTGTATAGTAGTTATGGAATATTACAGTTACTGTGTAGCATTATACTATATAGTAGTTATGGAATATTACAGTTACTGTGTGGTGTTATCACTGTATAGTAGTTATGGAATATTACAGTTACTGTGTGTCATTATACTATATAGTAGTTATGGAATATTACAGTTACTGTGTGGCCTTATCACTGTATAGTAGTTATGGAATATTACAGTTACTGTGTGGCGTTATCACTGTATAGTAGTTATGGAATATTACAGTTACTGTGTGGCGTTATCACTGTATAGTAGTTATGGAATATTACAGTGTGTGACATTATACTATATAGTAGTTATGGAATATTACAGTTACTGTGTGGTGTTATCACTGTATAGTAGTTATGGAATATTACAGTTACTGTGTGGCCTTATCACTGTATAGTAGTTATGGAATATTACAGTGTGTGACATTATACTATATAGTAGTTATGGAATATTACAGTTACTGTGTGGCCTTATCACTGTATAGTAGTTATGGAATATTACAGTTACTGTGTGGCCTTATCACTGTATAGTAGTTATGGAATATTACAGTTACTGTGTGGTGTTATCACTGTATAGTAGTTATGGAATATTACAGTTACTGTGTGGCATTATACTATATAGTAGTTATGGAATATTACAGTTACTGTGTGGCATTATACTATATAGTAGTTATGGAATATTACAGTTACTGTGTGGCCTTATCACTATATAGTAGTTATGGAATATTACAGTTACTGTGTGGCATTATACTATATAGTAGTTATGGAATATTACAGTTACTGTGTGGCATTATACTATATAGTAGTTCTGGAATATTACAGTTACTGTGTGGCCTTATCACTGTATAGTAGTTATGGAATATTACAGTTACTGTGTGGCCTTATCACTGTATAGTAGTTATGGAATATTACAGTGTGTGACATTATACTATATACAGTCAGGTGCATAAATATTGGGACATTGACAGAATTTTCATATTTTGGCCTCTATTCACCACCACAATGGCTTTGAAATGAAACAAACAAGATGTGCTTTAACTGCAGACTTTCAGATTTAATTTGAGGGTAATTACATACAATATGGAATATTGCAGTTAAGGTGCATACACACTAGACGATATGCTCCCTGAGTGATATTGTCTAGTGTGCCCCCGGCAGGGTTTGCTCAATGTCGTTCATGACATTGAGCACACCCACTGAACGATATCATTAACGATGACGTTCAGCGCCGGGCTCTCTCCCCCATTCACCAACATGCATCAACCTGACAATATCGTCAGGCTGGCCTGCATGTGTACCCGATGAACGATAATGACGAATGACCGCGGGAACGCGCATCGTTGTTATTGTTCATCGTTTTGGTGTTAAAAATGGACGATATCGTTATCGTTCAGTCGTCCACTTTAATCGCCCAGTGTGTACGCACCTTTGCTGTGTGGCCTTATCACTGTATAGTAGTTATGGAATATTAGTGTGTGGCATTATACTATACAGTAGTCATGAAATATTACAATGTGTGTCATTATACTATATAGTAGTTATGGAATATTACAGTTACTGTGTGGCCTTATCACTGTATAGTAGTTATGGAATATTACAGTTACTGTGTGGCCTTATCACTGTATAGTAGTTATGGAATATTACAGTTAGTGTGTGACGTTATCACTGTATAGTAGTTATGGAATATTACAGTTACTGTGTGACGTTATCACTGTATAGTAGTTATGGAATATTACAGTTACTGTGTGGCCTTATCACTGTATAGTAGTTATGGAATATTACAGTTACTGTGTGGCCGTATAACTGTATAGTAGTTATGGAATATTACAGTTACTGTGTGCCCTTATACTATACAGTAGTTATGGAATATTACAGTTACTGTGTGGCCTTATCACTGTATAGTAGTTATGGAATATTACAGTTACTGTGTGACGTTATCACTGTATAGTAGTTATGGAATATTACAGTTACTGTGTGGCGTTATAACTATAGTAGTTATGGAATATTACAGTTACTGTAGTGTTCCCTCTAGCTCCGGCGGCAGGCAGGGCGCCGGAGCTAGATAGGGCATGCCCGTGCGCGCGCGCGGCCGAGAAGGGGGCGTGGTCATCGGAAATGGGGGCGTGTCTATAAGACGCATCCCCTTTTCGTCACTCTTTGGGGCGTGCCCGGCACTTACGGACACGCCGGGCAGCCCCCAAGCCCTGCAGACAGGGAGAATAGATGCCGGGCGCATGTAGTAGTTATGGAATATTACAGTTACTGTGTGGCCTTATCATTGTATAGTAGTTATGGAATATTATAGTTACTGTGTGGCCTTATCACTGTATAGTAGTTATGGAATATTACAGTTACAGTGTGGCCATATAACTGTATAGTAGTTATGGAATATTACAGTTACTGTGTGCCCTTATACTATACAGTAGTTATGGAATATTACAGTTACTGTGTGGCGTTATCACTGTATAGTAGTTATGGAATATTACAGTTACTGTGTGGCGTTATCACTGTATAGTAGTTATGGAATATTACAGTAACTGTGTGGCCTTATCACTGTATAGTAGTTATGGAATATTACAGTTACTGTGTGGCATTATCACTGTATAGTAGTTATGGAATATTACAGTTACTGTGTGGCATTATACTATATAGTAGTTATGGAATATTACAGTTACTGTGTGGCCTTATAACTGTATAGTAGTTATGGAATATTACAGTTACTGTGTGGCCTTATAACTGTATAGTAGTTATGGAATATTACAGTTACTGTGTGGCATTATCACTGTATAGTAGTTATGGAATATTACAGTTACTGTGTGACGTTATCACTATATAGTAGTTATGGAATATTACAGTTACTGTGTGGCCTTATCACTGTATAGTAGTTATGGAATATTACAGTTACTGTGTGACGTTATCACTATATAGTAGTTATGGAATATTACAGTTACTGTTTGACGTTATCACTATATAGTAGTTATGGAATATTACAGTTACTGTGTGACGTTATCACTATATAGTAGTTATGGAATATTACAGTTACTGTGTGGCCTTATCACTGTATAGTAGTTATGGAATATTACAGTTACTGTGTGACGTTATCACTATATAGTAGTTATGGAATATTACAGTTACTGTGTGACGTTATCACTATATAGTAGTTATGGAATATTACAGTTACTGTGTGGCATTATACTATATAGTAGTTATGGAATATTAGTGTGTGTCCTTATCACTGTATAGTAGTTATGGAATATTAGTGTGTGTCCTTATCACTGTATAGTAGTTATGGAATATTAGTGTGTGGCATTATACTATACAGTAGTCATGAAATATTAGTGTGTGGCCTTATCACTGTATAGTAGTTATGGAATATTACAGTTACTGTGTGGCCTTATCACTGTATAGTAGTTATGGAATATTACAGTTACTGTGTGGCATTATACTATATAGTAGTTATGGAATATTAGTGTGTGTCCTTATCACTGTATAGTAGTTATGGAATATTAGTGTGTGGCATTATACTATACAGTAGTCATGAAATATTAGTGTGTGGCGTTATCACTATATAGTAGTTATGGAATATTACAGTTACTGTGTGGCATTATACTATATAGTAGTTTTGGAATATTTCAGTGTGTGGCATTATACTATATAGTAGTTATGGAATATTACAGTTACTGTGTGGCCTTATCACTGTATAGTAGTTATGGAATATTACAGTTACTGTGTGGCCTTATCACTGTATAGTAGTTATGGAATATTACAGTTACTGTGTGACGTTATCACTGTATAGTAGTTATGGAATATTACAGTCACTGTGTGGCGTTATCACTTTATAGTAGTTATGGAATATTACAGTTACTGTGTGGCATTATACTATATAGTAGTTATGGAATATTACAGTTACTGTGTGGCATTATACGATATAGTAGTTATGGAATATTACAGTGTGTGGCATTATACTATATAGTAGTTATGGAATATTACAGTTACTGTGTGGCCTTATCACTGTATAGTAGTTATGGAATATTACAGTTACTTTGTGGCATTATACTGTATAGTAGTTATGGAATATTACAGTTACTGTGTGGCCTTATCACTGTATAGTAGTTATGAAATATTACAGTTACTGTGTGGCGTTATCACTTTATAGTAGTTATGGAATACTACAGTTACTGTGTGACGTTATCACTGTATAGTAGTTATGGAATATTACAGTTACTGTGTGGCGTTATCACTTTATAGTAGTTGTGGAATGTTACTGTGTATGGTGTTAATGATGCTGAATGCTGGGGTGTCGCTTTCTGCTCTGGTGCTTCTAGCTCACTCAGCTGATTCAACAAACTGCTAAGATACAGACCAGAGTGTGCTAGAAGCTCCAGAGCAGAGAGCGACACCCCAGGCAGGAAAGAGGAACTGCACGGGTTGTGACAAAAGCAGGGTGCTAGAATGAACAGTAGTCTGTGTGTTGTATTATTATCACTGCATATTATTTATGGATGATGACAGTTACTGTGTGTGTGATGTTATGACTGTTTAGTATTTATGGAGGACTACAGTTACTGTGTGCAGTATTGATAATATTGTAAGGTAATAATGAATAGTTACTGTGTGTGATGCTACCACTGCTTAGTACTTATGAAGGATTACAGTTACTATGTGTGATGCTATCGCTGTATAGTATTTACGGAGGATCACAGATATTGTGAGTGTGGTGTTGCCACTTTTTAGTATTTCTGGAATGTTGGTTATTGTGTTTGTGGTATTAACTCTGTATAGTATTTATGGATCATTACAATTACTGTGTGCGGTGTTAATAATATTGCACAGGATAAAAGTTACTGTGTGAGGTGTTAACGGTATAATTATTAAAGAGTACAGTTACTGTGTGTTTTGTTACCGGTGTATAATATTTATGGATGAGTGCGGTTACTGTGTGTGGTTTTACCACTAGTATTTATGGAATAGTACGTTTACTGTGTGTCGTGTTACCACTGTATAGTACTTATGGAATGTTACAGTTATTGTGTTTGTGATGTTAACTCTGTATAGTATTTATGGATCATTATAATTACTGTGTGCTGTGCTTTTAATATTTCACAGGATAAAAGTTACTGTGTGAGTTGTTATAACGGTATAATATTTATTAAGGAGTTACCACTGTATAGTATTTATGGATGAGTGCGGTAACTGTGTGTGGTTTTTCCACTGTATAATATGTATGGAGGAATACAGTTACTGTGTGTGGTGTTACCGCTGTTTAGTACTTACGGAGATGTATGGTTACTGTGTGTGGTGTGCCACTGTATAGTATATATGGATGAGTACGGTTACTGTATGTGGTGTTACCTCTGTATAATATGTATGGAGGAGTACGGTTACTGTGTGTGGTGTTACTGCTGTATAGTACATATGGAGGTGTATGGTTACTGTGTGTGGTGTTACCTCTGTATAATATGTATGGAGGAGTATGGTTACTGTGTGTGGTGTTACTGCTGTATATTACATATGGAGGTGTATGGTTACTGTGTGTGGTGTTACCACTGTATAGTACATATGGAAGAGTACGGTTACTGTGTGTGGTGTTACCCCTGTATAATATGTATTGAGGAGTATGGTTACTGTGTATGGTGTTACCACTGTATAATATTTATGGAGGAGTAAAGTTACTGTGTGTGGTGTTACCACTGTATAGTATTTATGGAGGTGTATGGTTACCTTGTGTGGTGTTACGGCTGTATAGTACTTATGGAGGTTTATGGTGGTGTTACCACTGTATAGTATATATGAATGAGTACGGTTACTGTGTGTGGTGTTACCCCTGTATAATTTGTATGGAGGAGTACGGTTACTGTGTGTGGTGTTACCACTGTATAGTATTTATGGATGAGTACTGTTACTGTGTGTGGTGTTACCACTGTATAATTTGTATGGAGGAGTACGGTTACTGTGTGTGATGTTACCACTGTATAATTTGTATGGAGGAGTACGGTTACTGTGTGTGGTGTTACCACTGTATAATATGTATGGATGAGTACGGTTACTGTGTGTGGTGTTACCACTGTATAATATGTATGGAGGAGTATGGTTACTGTGTGTGGTGTTACCACTGTATAGTATTTATGGAGGAGTACGGTTACTGTGTGTAGTGTTACGGCTGTATAGTACTTATGGAGGTTTATGGTGGTATTACCACTGTATAGTATTTATGGATGAGTACGGTTACTGTGTGTGGTGTTACCACTGTATAATATGTATGGATGAGTACGGTTACTGTGTGTGGTGTTACCACTGTATAATATGTATAGATGAGTACGGTTACTGTGTGTGGTGTTACCACTGTATAATATGTATGGAGGAGTGCGGTTACTGTGTGTGGTGTTACCACTGTATAGTATTTATGGAGGAGTACGGTTACTGTGTGGTATTACAACTGTATAATATGTATGGATGAGTACGGTTACTGTGTGTGGTGTTAATAGCATTGTATAGTAATTATGGGGAGGCTACAATTTCTGTCTGTGTGGTGTTAGTGTTATTATATAGTAGTTAGATTATATAGGTTTCTTCAATATAACTGTACAGCACACGTGTATAACACAGCTTATAATAAATATATATATTTACAAGCCCCACAAATCACAAAAAAAGACCCATAGGGCATATTATAATAAATGTAGCGACCAAACAGATACATTTTAGAGCCAGTGGAATTGTTATACCGCACAGATCTATACCTAAATATATTGAAGTAATGAAAGGTTTTGCTTCAAAATAGGATCTGTCTCTCAAAAAAGGGGACAGACGGACGGTATGGCATGATAGTTACAGAGCTATAGTCATGTTTTTCCCTATTCTAAATATGGAAGAACACAATCATTTTGTGTAGTATCGTTAATGGGTTTAGTGTCTGTATGCGGTATTATCACTGTAATTACAGATGTTTCCTCATACAACTGCCCTCAATACTCCACCCAGCGCGACTTATATGGCGTGAGTGAGACACCAGGTTCCGTGCTAGCATCTGGCGTCTTTCTTTTTTTGCCGAAAATGCATCTGACTGTGCGGAATCGGTATGATTTACTGCTGGACCCATGCCCGGCGGTTGGAATCCCCGACAGCGGCATCCCGGCAGAGGAGGAAATCCCGATCGTCAAAGGTAAGTATATACTAACCTATTTCTACCCCCTAACCCTCCCTTAGGGGTGCCTAACCCTAACGTTCCCCTCCAGTGCCTAACCCCCCTTCTAAGTGCCTAAACCTAACCCCCCCTTCCCCTAGCCTAAACCTAACCTCCCGGGGGGGTACCTAACCCTAAGTCCCCCCCCGGGAACCCTAAACCTAACCCTCCCCCCCTGCGGCTATCCTTACTCGGTGCCCGGCGTCCCTTTGATCGGGATGCCGGGCGTCGTGCTCCCTGCATATGTCTAATGACAGGCGTCGGCATATCGACGCTTGTCTTTAGACCTTTCCCGGGATATGACAGTCGGGAAGCCGGCTGTCGGGATTAGGTCCGCCGGCTTCCCGACTGCATACTTACTGTGTTGCTTAATGTGATATGTAACACTTGTATATCTGTTTGCGACGGAGTTTGTATATGAACTTGGAATGCGAATCAGCTGCGGCCGCTACATTGTAGCACTTCGTATACAGATTCAGAGACTCCACACACAGATATACACGAGTCACGTATCACATTAATCAGCACAGTCTGCCGGTGCGTCCTAGTCGCATCTCATTTAAACTTAAATGCATTTTCGGCAAGAGAAAAGACGCCCAGCGATAGCAGAGTCTCACGGGACCTGGGGCACCAAGACGGGCCTTTTAGTGCGACTGCTGCATAGATGTGTAAGAACACATCTGTAGGTGCTGGTGTATAATGGTAATGGAGGAGTACAGTCAGTGTGCGCCATATTATCACTTTGTGCTACCTATCGAGGAGTACAGTTAAGTCAGTATACATTATAATATCACTGTGTCCTACCTTTTGAAGAGTACAGTCAGTGTGTGGTGTAATCAGTGTGTGCTGGTGTTATGGGTGTATAATGATAATGGAGTACAATCAGTGTGCAATGTCAGTGTGTGTGCTGGTGTTATGGAAGCCTAATGGTAGTGGAGGAGTACAGTCAGTGTGTCATTTATCAGTGTGTGTGCTGGTGTTATGAGTGTATAATGATAATGGAGTACAGTTAGTGTGTGTGTGTCAGTGTGTGTGCTGGTGTTATGGGTGTATAATGATAATGGAGTACAGTCAGTGTGTGGTGTAATCAGTGTGTGTGCTGGTGTTATGGGTGTATAATGATAATGGAGTACAGTCAGTGTGTGGTGTCATCAGTGTGTGTGCTGGTGTTATGGGTGTATAATGATAATGGAGTACAGTCAGTGTGTGGTGTAATCAGTGTGTGCTGGGGTTATGGGTGTATAATGATAATGGAGTACAGTCAGTGTGTGCGATGTCAGTGTGTGTGCTGTTGTTATGGATGCCTAATGGTAGTGGAGGAGTACAGTCAGTGTGCGGTGTCCTTAGTGTGTGTGCTGGTGTTATGGGTGTATAATGATAATGGAGTACAGTCAGTGTGCGGTGTCCTTAGTGTGTGTGCTGGTGTTATGGGTGTATAATGATAATGGAGTACAGTCAGTGTGCGGTGTCATCAGTGTGTGTGCTGGTGTTGAGTGTATAATGATAATGGAGTACAGTCAGTGTGTGGTGTCATCAGTGTGTGTGCTGGTGTTATGGGTGTATAATGATAATGGAGTACAGTCAGTGTGCGGTGTCCTCAGTGTGTGTGCTGGTGTTATGGGTGTATAATGATAATGGAGTACAGTCAGTGTGTGGTGTAATCAGTGTGTGCTGGGGTTATGGGTGTATAATGATAATGGAGTACAGTCAGTGTGCGATGTCAGTGTGTGTGCTGTTGTTATGGATGCCTAATGGTAGTGGAGGAGTACAGTCAGTGTGTGGTGTCATCAGTGTGTGTGCTGGTGTTATGGGTGTATAATGATAATGGAGTACAGTCAGTGTGCGGTGTCCTTAGTGTGTGTGCTGGTGTTATGGGTGTATAATGATAATGGAGTACAGTCAGTGTGCGGTGTCATCAGTGTGTGTGCTGGTGTTGAGTGTATAATGATAATGGAGTACAGTCAGTGTGTGGTGTCATCAGTGTGTGTGCTGGTGTTATGGGTGTATAATGATAATGGAGTACAGTCAGTGTGCGGTGTCCTCAGTGTGTGTGCTGGTGTTATGGGTGTATAATGATAATGGAGTACAGTCAGTGTGTGGTGTAATCAGTGTGTGTGATAATGGGTGATAATGGTAATGGAGGAGCACAGTCAGTGTATGCCATATTTTCACTGTGTACTACTTGCCAAGGAGTACAGTCAGTGTGTGTGATGGTGTTATGGGTGTATAATGGTAATGTACAGTCAGTGTATATCACATTATCACTATGAACTACTTTTCGAGCAGCACAGCCATCGTGGGGTATTATCACTGTAATTGGGTGCTGGTGTATAATGATAATAGAGGAGTGAAATAATTATATACCATATTATCACTGTGTACTATCTATCGAGGAGTACAGCCGTCGTGTGGTGTTATTGGTGTATAATGGTAATGGAGGAATACAGTCAGTTTATTCCATATTATCACTGTGTACTACTTATTGAGGAGTACAGCCCGCGTGTGGTGGTGTTACTGGTGTATAATGATAATGGAGTACAGTCAGTGTGTGGTGTTATCACTGTGTGTGCTGGTTTTATGGGTGTATAATGATAATGGAGTACAGTTAGTGTGTGTGTGTGTGTGTCACTGTGTGTGCTGGTGTTATGGGTGTATAATGATAATGGAGTACAGTTAGTGTGTGTGTGTGTGCTGGTGTTATGGGTGTATAGTGGTAATGGAGTACAGTCAGGGTGTGGTGTGATCAGTGTGTGTGCTAGTGTTATGGGTGTATAATGATAATGGAGTACAGTTAGTGTGTGTGTGTCACTGTGTGTGCTAGTGTTATGGGTGTATAATGATAATGGAGTACAGTTAGTGTGTGTGTGTGTGTCACTGTGTGTGCTGGTTTTATGGGTGTATAATGATAATGGAGTACAGTTAGTGTGTGTGTGTCACTGTGTGTGCTGGTGTTATGGGTGTATAATGATAATGGAGTACGGTCAGTGTATACAATATTCTTACTATGTACTGCTTATCAGCTCATTCAGTATGTGGTGTAATGGGTGTATAAAGGTAATGGAGGAGTACAGTCGGTGTATGCTATATTATAACTGTATTCTACTGATCGAGGAATTCAGCCATTGTTGATGTTATCACTTTATAATAATTATGGAGGAGTACAATGTACAGTCAGTGCATGTTGTTTTATCATGTAGTAATTATGGAGGAGTACAGTCGGGGTGCATGGTGATAGTACCACTGTATAGTATTTATTGAAGATTACAGTCAGTGAGTGTAGTCTTGGTAACACTGTATCGTAGTTACTGCTGCAGCCTGTGGCCTGTGCGAATCCCGACGCCGGAAGACCGGCACCACTGAAATTCCCGATCGGTAAGAACACTAACTATCCCTAACCCTCTCCCCCCCTAACCCTCCCTTAGGTGTGCCTAACCCTAACCTCCCCCCTAGTGCCTAACCTCCCCCCTAGTGCCTAACCTCCCCCCTAGTGCCTAACCCCCCCATAGTGCCTAAACCTACCCCCCCCCCATACCCACAGCCTAAACCTAACCCTCCCGGGGGGTGCCTAACCCCCCCTTCCCCTAGCCTAACCCTCTTGGGGGGGGTGCTTAGCCCTAAGTCCCCCCCGGGAGCCTCTAACCTAACCCTCTCCCCCCCCCCCCCCACGACTGTCCGCACCCGCCGCCAGGCTTACCTTCGGGGTTGCACAGTCGGGAAGCCGGCAGTCGGTATTTCGAGCGTCGGCTTCCTGACTGCATACCGTTGTGGTTATCCCAAATGTAAAGCTGAACAGAATATGTTGACACTCCGTGTGGGGGAGATTTTTGGGCGCTCTAAGTAATGGGTGCCCGACAGAGCAATTTAATTGTTGCTCCAATCGGGCGCAACTAACTGTTGCGCCCAAAAAAGCAACAGGTTTAGCCACGTAAAGCCTCTAGACCCATTTAAAGTACTGGTTATTTGGGCACCCAAAATACAGGAGGTCGCACGCAGAAATATGGATGCCCGAGCCGTTCGCGCCTAATCATTTCATTGCTCCATTACTTAGCACGCGCCCAAAAAATATTTTTAAAACTAAGTTATAGAGGAGTATTTATTTATATTTTATACAACACCATCATATGCTATTGTGCTGTACAATTGTACAAAACAGTAATAAAATGAGGCAGAGAGGTACGAGGGTCTGCTCTCACGTTTTACAATGTACAGTGGATGTTTGCGGTGTTATCACTGTGTAGTAGTTATTGAATACAACCACTGAGTGGTGTTGCCTTTGTAAATTACTGATTAGAGCCAGTGAGTGCGTTTTATCACTGTATATTCGTTATTCACAAATACAGCCAGTGTGTGTTATCACTATATAGCAGTTATTGTGTACAGCATGTGTGTGCAGTGTTAATATCACTGTATAGTAGTTACGGAGGAATAGTGTGTTGTATTCATACTTGCCGACAATCTGGCTGCTCCTTCCGGGAGGGAGCAGCCAGATCGGCAGAACAGGGGGCGTGGCCGGCAAAAGGGTGCGGGTCCAAACAAGCAGAGGTCGATTTGCGGGCGTGACAGGGGGCGGGGCCACACGATCGCGTCATTTTAGCCCCACCCCCGCTACACAATGCAGGAAAAAAGGCATTGCGGAGCAGGGGGCGGGGCCAAAATGACGCGAATCGCGTCAGCGGCCCCCCCGCTGCGGGGGTTTATCAGGTAATGGGGAGGGGGGGTCGGGGGATCGGCGGCAGGCGGGAGGCTTGCCTGCCTTTCCGGGGGGGCGGGAGCTACACCCGTTTATCGGGAGGCTCCCGCCCGAATCGGGAGGGTAGGCAACCCTGGTTGTATTGGTATCACTGTATAGTAATTATTGAAGATGGTCAATATATATTTCTGTCTAGTAGTTACGGAGGAGTATAGTGTTTGTGAAGTGTATAGCAGTTATTGAACAGTACAGTGTGCGAAGTTAGTATCACTGTAGTTGTGAAGGAGTACAGTGTAGTGTTTGTATTGCAGTATAGTAGTTACATGTGTCCTGCTAGTATTGCTTTATAGTAATTTTGTATCCTGTAATACCCCTTTCAGACAGAGAAAAGAACCCGGTAATTTTCCGGCTCTTGCCGGGTCGACCCGGGTTTTTTTTCTGTCTGAAAGGGTCAACACGGGACCTAATTCCCGGTACTTCGACCCAGGTATTTACCAGGGTTTTTCCCGGGTCTTACACAGGTTGGCGGCTGTCTGAAAGGTAGTGACCCGGGTTTTTCTACTCCGGGCATAGTAAGCAGCGCTTATTGGCTGAGATGGCGGTGCAAGGGCTGCACTTTTCATGACCTCATCTCTGTGTGCCATAAAAGCAGTCCATTTATTATGACACACTGTATATTGCAGGGATAATCTGTGTTCTGTGTGAAAGGGGTCTACCCTGGAATTTCCCGGGAATTATGTGCTGTGTGAAAGTGGGTTAGGAGCAAATTCCCGGGTCCTTCCCGGGTTGAACGATACGGGAAAATCCCAGGTTTTAGGGATTTTTCTGTCTGAAAGTGGTATTAGTTATGCTGTATAGTAGTTACATTTGTCCTGTTAGCTATGCTGTATAGTAGTTATGAAGGAGTACAGTGTGTGAGGTGATAATATTACTGTATTATAGTTGTGATGGAGTACAGTGTGTTGTGTTTGTATTGCTGTATAGTAGTTATGAAGTAGTACAGTGTGTGAGGTGATAATATTACTGTATTATAGCTGTGATGGAGTACAGTGTGTTGTGTTAGTATTGCTGTATAGCAGTTATGAAGGAATACAGTGTGTGAGGTGATAATATTACTGTATTATAGCTGTGATGGAGTACAGTGTGTTGTGTTAGTATTGCTGTATAGTAGTTACATGTGTCCTGTTAGTTATGCTGTATAGTAGTTATGAAGGAGTACAGTGTGTGAGGTGATATTACTGTATTATAGTTGTGAAGGAGTACAGGTGGTTGTGTTTGTATTGCTGTATAGTAGTTATGAAGGAGTACAGTGTGTGAGGTGATAATATTACTGTATTATAGTTGTGATGGAGTACAGTGTGTTGTGTTAGTATTGCTGTATAGTAGTTATGAAGGAGTACAGTGTGTGAGGTGATATTACTGTATTATAGCTGTGATGGAGTACAGTGTGTTGTGTTAGTATTGCTGTATAGTAGTTATGAAGGAGTACAGTGTGTGAGGTGATATTACTGTATTATAGTTGTGAAGGAGTACAGGTGGTTGTTTGTATTGCTGTATAGTAGTTATGAAGGAGTACAGTATGTGAATTGATAATATTACTGTATTATAGCTGTGATGGAGTACAGTGTGTTGTGTTAGTATTGCTGTATAGTAGTTGCATGTGTCCTGTTAGTTATGCTGTATAGTAGTTATGAAGGAGTACAGGTGGTTGTGTTAGTATTGCTGTATAGTAGTTATGAAGGAGTACAGGTGGTTGTGTTAGTATTGCTGTATAGTAGTTATGAATGAGTACAGTGTGTGAGGTGATATTACTGTATTATAGTTGTGATTGAGTACAGTGTGTTGTGTTAGTATTGCTGTATAGTAGTTGTGAAGGAGTACAGTGTGTGAGGTGATATTATTACTGTATTTTAGCTGTGATGGAGTACAGTGTGTTGTGTTAGTATTGCTGTATAGCAGTTGCATGTGTCCTGTTAGTTATGCTGTATGGTAGTTATGAAGGAGTACAGGTGGTTGGGTTAGTATTGCTGTATAGCAGTTATGAAGGAGTACAGTGTGTGAGGTGATAATATTACTGTATTATAGCTGTGATGGAGTACAGTGTGTTGTGTTAGTATTGCTGTATAGTAGTTACATGTGTCCTGTTAGTTATGCTGTATAGTAGGTATGAAGGAGTACAGTGTGTGAGGTGATATTACTGTATTATAGTTGTGAAGAAGTACAGGTGGTTGTGTTAGTATTGCTGTATAGTAGTTATGAAGGAGTACAGTGTGTGAGGTGATAATATTACTGTATTATATTTGTGATGGAGTACAGTCTGTTGTGTTAGTATTGCTGTATAGTAGTTATGAAGGAGTACAGAGTGTGAGGTGATAATATTACTGTATTATAGCTGTGATGGAGTACAGTGTGTTGTGTTAGTATTGCTGTATAGCAGTTATGAAGGAGTACAGTGTGTGAGGTGATAATATTACTGTATTTTAGCTGTGATGGAGTACAGTGTGTTGTGTTAGTATTGCTGTATAGTAGTTGCATGTGTCCTGTTAGTTATGCTGTATAGTAGTTATGAAGGAGTACAGGTGGTTGTGTTAGTATTGCTGTATAGCAGTTATGAAGGAGTACAGTGTGTGAGGTGATAATATTACTGTATTATAGCTGTGATGGAGTACAGTGTGTTGTGTTAGTATTGCTGTATAGTAGTTACATGTGTCATACTTGCCGACAATCAGCTCCAGCCTTCTGGGAGGGAGCTGATTGTCGTCTGGCAGCGGGGGGCGGGGCCGGCCATTGGGGGCGGAGCTGGGGCGGGGCCGGTCAGGTTGTTTCTCATTGGGGTGGAGCCGGGGGCGGGACCGCACCTTCGCGTCATCGTGGATCCGCCCCCTCTTCACAATGCCGTTATTTTCGGTGTTGTGAAGCAGGGGGCGGGGCCACGATGACGCGATTCAGCGCGAATCGCGTCACCGTCCGTCCGTCCCCCCCGCTGCGGGGGTTTCTAGTTTTCTAGTTGTTTCAGGGGGGAGGTAGGGAGCGTCAGAGACTTCCGGGAGGCTTGCCTGTCTTTCCGGGGGGCCGGGAGCGGCACCCGAAAATCGGGAGGCTCCCGGCCAAATCGGGAGGGTAGGCAAGCCTGACATGTGTCCTGTTAGTTATGCTGTATAGTAGTTATGAAGGAATACAGTGTGTTGTGTTAGTATTGCTGTATAGCAGTTATGAAGGAGTACAGTGTGTGAGGTGATAATATTACTGTATTATAGCTGTGATTGTGTGTTGTGTTAGTATTGCTGTATAGTAGTTACATGTGTCCTGTTAGTTATGCTGTATAGTAGTTATGAAGGAGTACAGTGTGTGAGGTGATATTACTGTATTATAGTTGTGAAGAAGTACAGGTGGTTGTGTTAGTATTGCTGTATAGTAGTTATGAAGGAGTACAGTGTGTTGTGTTAGTATTGCTGTATAGTAGTTATGAAGGAGTACAGTGTGTGAGGTGATATTACTGTATTATAGTTGTGAAGGAGTACAGGTGGTTGTGTTAGTTATGCTGTATAGTAGTTATGAAGGAAACAACAACAAAGAGAACAAAAAGGCGCTGAAACCTATGGACACAATTGGGGCCTAATTAGTAACACACTCTACCTGTTAACCAGCTAGCCCTACAAATATGGGAAAAACTGGATAATTCCCAAGAACAAAAACCAAGAAAGAAAAAGCGTGAGGGCGCTAGTCACTGGTAATATATTTAATACATAGACATAATACATGTAATCAACACCATAAAACGGGAGACATCACACAATAAATAAAATAAAATAAATTTATTTATTTTATTTTATTTATTGTGTGATGTCTCCCGTTTTATGGTGTTGATTACATGTATTATGTCTATGTATTAAATATATTACCAGTGACTAGCGCCCTCACGCTTTTTCTTTCTAATGCTGGCAATACACTCTGCAATTATCGGGACGATCCGCCCGATATCGGCGGATCGCCGCGATAATTGCAGCGTGTATGCGGGCGACCGAGGGTTAAATTTTGCTCGGTCGGGCATGCTGGATTGTCCAGCATGCCCGTCCGATGCGATATTTACCCGGGAAACTGTCGGCCGCATCGGGCAGTGTATGGAAGGAACAGGGAAATGTCTCCTCCCCCGGGGGCGGAGCGCGGATGTCGGGTTATACACTGTGAGATTTCTCTCACAGTGTATGCCGGCGACATCTGCGGCTAGCAGGCAGCCAGATAAAATGTCTGTCGGTCTGACAGACATTTTATCTGGCAGTGTATGCCCAGCATTAGTTATGAAGGAGTAC